>WEKX01013154.1:5648-26887 GCA_013390025.1 Pitta sordida
AATTAAATAAGCACAGGCTAATGGCATTAAAGGGTGACAGTTTATTTGCTACACTGCCTCCAATTCTTAGGTACAATTCTAAGATTTGCAATTAATAGGACTACTGAGTGATTTTTATCTAGAGATATAGAAAGTGTTTAGATTTGTCTTCCACAATCTGGCTGGCTGATTACACTTATAGACAAATCAATTTAATTTCTGAGAGGCGAATTTTGGGTGGGGTTTTTGATTGGTGGTTTTACATTTGTCTGCTTTGAATTTTAATAACGTTCCTTAACTTGTGTTTTTTAGTAAACAAAGACTGCAGTGTTCTAGAAAAAACAGTCAAAAAATGTTTTGTAATACTTCTCCACTTTTGTTCTTTTCAGAGTGACCCAACTTTCCTCCTTTTTCTCTCGCCATTTCTCACCAGACAAAATGCATTATTTGACTAATTAATGTTTTTCTTTGAACAGGTATTTTTCTTCTACTTCATCCTTTCTTTCTTTCCTTCACATGTGAATCTTCTCTTGTTTTTTCTCTTTCCCCTCCCCTGCCCTACTGTAAACCCCTCACTATTTTCATTTGAATCTTTTCTGTTCAGGCTTTCTACAGATAAGTTGCCAAATAGTTTTCTTTTGTTTTTAAGATGATTTTGCACCAAATATAGTAGAGGATCGGGCTCGGGAACATATAAGACAAAACTTGGAAATCTTCATTAAACAGGATTTCCCAGGTAATTAGGCAGTTCTGAGTTTGTATTTATGCTTTTGACTGTTCATAATTGTTTTCCAACGAAACATATTATTTCAACATAACAAACCCTTAAGTTTTGAACATTTAATCTATATTGTTGCTTAGCATTATAATATTTGATTACATTAATTTCTGTTGTAAGTCTTTTAAGTCTTTCATTTAAATTTGAGGGCTTTTTTATTCATACATAGAACACATTAGTAGGAAGGAACAATGACAAGTAAAAAAGAACCAAAGCAGCAGTGGAGTAGTGTTATAATAATTATTTTAACTGTTTATTATCCTGACTTCTTATTGTATCTGCTCTTAAAAACAAAAAGGTTTTTTTGTGGTGTGTACTTCCAACTGAAACTTACTGGGCTTGAGATGTTTTAAAATATGGGCACAACATCATCTGGCCCATTCACAGATCTCTAGGTATTTGAATTTTTTTGTTTATTTGTTTCTAGAATTCTTACCTGTAACAACAGGGCTTCAGTTCATGGTGTTTTCAAATTAGCAGGGTTTTTTTTGACTGGAGCCTTATACATATGTCCTTTACCCTGAAAATCTCTGTAGAGAGCAGTCTGACGTTTTCTTTGCAGATTTCAGCTTGAACTTGCATGTTGATGAACCTAACTTGTTTCTGGATTTGTAAGACTGCTTATTTGAACCAATGTTATTGAAGATTTTTTCCTCAACCAAAGTTGATAAGAGAACAAGTTTTCTTGTACAATAGAGATAATGGTTTTGTGCCTGTATTGGAAGACACACATTGCTTTGAAGCTATATACAGTTTGAGATTCTGTGTTATAAAATTCAAGATTGTTTTTTGATATGTGATTCTAATACATCACATCTCTTACAGGAACCAGGCTGGATTTGTTTGGCTCCTCTAAAAATGGCTTTGGCTTCAAACAAAGTGATCTTGATATCTGTATGACAGTAGATGGTCTAGAAACGGCTGAGGTAGTTTGAAAATACTTTGCGTTTGTTAAATAAATGCAAACTTCTATTGTTATATTGTATATCTAGTGTAACAAAAATCCATTATTTTATAAAAGCTTTTCATATTAGAAGAAAATACTAAGGTGCCAGATTAATTTGAGGGGGTTTGCTGTTGATCTAGGCATGAGTTTAAGAGTAACTTAGAGTAGCCAGTTGTCTTCTGAATTCTGCACTTCTAGCTTTATCTATGCAGACAGATAACGTGCTTGGTAGCCTAAACAACTAGGAATCAGAAATAGTGGAAAGGCACATCAATCTCCCTTCATGCCTAATACCAATTTTTATAAAGCTTACATTAATGTGTTATCTACTGATAATACTGGTATTGTTGATTTAACATGCTATTTTGAAAGAATTTCTGGTATTCACATAATTCTGTATAACATGAAACATTCAGTTATACAGCTTTAAGCTTAATGGCACATAATAAAAGGTTTACTAAAATATTTACAGCAGATGAATCTTTCAACTTTTTTTTCTTAATGTCTTAGGGACTTGATTGCATCAGAATCATTGAAGATTTAGCAAAAGTTCTCAAGAAACAGCCAGGTAATTTTCTGAAAAATTGAAAGAAGTGATTCTGTTTGTGTGACTTCAATTGATACAATGAGAATGTTCTGGGGCACCATATATGAAAATTATTAAGATTTAACTAGATCAGAGTTTAATGTTAATGGGGTTAAATATTGTGAACATTTGTATTTATTTTTGTTTGGATGTGTAGGTCTATGAGGTTATAGTTTTATAGGACCACATCTGAACTGGACAGATAATATGTTTATAGCCTGTGTGCATAAGAACAAACAATTTAAGACCTCCTGCTTCAAGTTAGTAGTTACGTTGTATTTTTATCCTTGGTTCATAGTAAGTTGACAGTAAAAGATACTCTGATAAAAGTTTTCAGTGATAATTCTGGTTTTTCTACAAGAAGTCATTTTTTTAGTGCTGGTTTTAGCTTATATCAGATGAATTTAATGTAATTGGAGTGAACTATCAATTCTCTCAAGCTTATTTCTCTATTAAAGAGATTCTGTTCTCTCTTACTTAGACTGATCTTTGTTTTTTGAGACAGCTAAGTGTATATTTGTACCAATTGTATTTAGCATGATTGATCATGTTTGACATGTATCTAAATCCACTATTAAAACATAATTGAAGTGTATGTTTGGTACCAACTAAGATTTTATTTTGTAGCCTTTTCCTACAGCTGGAAGATACTGTAGGACCATATTGTAGTCATTCAGTAATAAAACATTTCATCCTAGGTTTAAGAAATGTCTTGCCTATAACAACTGCTAAAGTTCCCATTGTCAAATTTTTCCATGTCAGAAGTGGTCTTGAAGTAGACATCAGTTTATATAATACTCTGGTAAGATTATCTCCTTTTTATTTTATGTTTTATAACAAAAAACTTGCAGATGTGTTTCTTGAGATTGAAGTGATTCTTTGAGGTTCAATAATCAATCATTGCCGTTTGTATTTTTATATTTAAAACAAGTGTTCTTAAAAATTTATTCAACTATTAGTAGAGTCAGCTGCAAAACTGCAACTTCAGAGTTGTCACTTTCCTAAGAATTTGTCACTTCTTCACTAATAGTAAGAAATAGTTGTTGAAGTGTTAAAGTCTTTTTGTAAATGAGAGACAAAATAATGTAAATTCAGCTTTTTTGCGTTCCATTTCTAATCATGACCCTTGCCTTGGGACATGAAATAATGATTTTGAACCCATCTTGCCTGAAGTGTAAGATGTTCTTTTAAATAATCTTCAGGACACAACTTAGAGTTTTGGGGTTTTGTGTTTTCATCTTATTTCCTTAACGTCTTCAAACTTTCTGTATTTTCTGTATGACTTTCTTACTTTTGTAGGCCTTGCATAACACAAGACTCCTATCATCATATGCAGCTATTGATTCTAGAGTAAAATATCTGTGTTACACAATGAAAGTCTTCACAAAGGTGAGTATACTTCAGACATTCTAAAAGCAGTAGTGCCAGCAGCAATCAATGATAACCATAAAAGATACAAATCATGTTTCTTTTTCTAGATGTGTGACATTGGAGATGCATCTCGAGGTAGCCTGTCATCTTATGCATATACTCTTATGGTACTTTATTTTCTTCAACAGAGAAATCCACCTGTCATCCCTGTTCTTCAAGAGGTACAGTATATTGGAAAGAAATGAGTAGCTGTACATTGTATTGATCGGAAGAATGTCAGTACTGCATATGAAGAGTTCTTCTAATGAGTTTCATTTTATATTTTCAGATCTACAAAGAATCAAAAAAGCCTGAAATTTTAGTTGATGGCTGGAACGTGTATTTCTTTGATAAGATAGAGGAGTTGGTGAGTATATCAGGCTAATTGGAAATGGTGTTAACATGATGCTTGGCAAATGAAAAAAAATTTCTTTTAAAGACATTGTTCCCCAATATATAGTCAGCCTCCAGATTTCGCAGGTCCACAAGTCCAGACTGGTACCATAAACGCTGCAATTTGGGAGGACAGCAAACTCTTGAATATGCAATTAAGCCTTGCCTAGTGCCGTGGCTCCCGAAGAGAGGAGGGCATTCCCAGGACCACTGACTGCCCTGAGCCTACCCAGGAGACCTGAGGAAAGGGCTTCTGCCCAGTCCTGTCCAGGGAGTCCCAGGATTCTTGCCTTTTGCCACTGTTCTGAGCTGGGGCTTATCGGTGTGTTTGTATCTTTAACATCAACTCAACTAGATAAACCTTGAGGCTGCAGTGGAGAAGGAGCAGGCAGCCCATTCCAGGGCTGGTGGCCGTCGTGGGGAGAGCCAGGGTGCCCCAGGATGGGATGGCACCAGGATGGGTCAGGACGTGCTGGTGCCCACCCCCACTGCTGCCAGGCCATCCCAGGCCCAGTAACCATGGTAGCCCTTCCCCACCTGGCTCATGGCTTATTTACATATTCATGAACTTATTTACGCAGAGCTTGGCTGGGCGTGTGTCGGTCCCTTTTGGTTGTTCATTTGGTTGGTTGGCTGCTTTGTTTGTGCAGGGGAGGTGTTTTGCCTGGGGTTTTTCTTTCTTGGAATGCAGCAGCACCAAGCAGAGGCTTTCCTCTTTTGATTTTTCTTTAATGAATTTTCATTATTAATTTGTGGCAGGGGCAGCAGTGCAGGCAGAGCTGAGCCAAGGTGCAGTCAGGCCAGCTGCAGAGGGTCTGTTCCTGATTCGCTGCCTAGCAACTGCACATGCAGCTGTGTTTGCAGATGCAAGGCCTTCAGCAACCTTCACCACGCGTGCGCAAACAGTACTGGTTGCCCCCCCAGCATTACTGGTGGCTCTGACCTCCCTTTCTCCTTAGCTGCACTAATTTTCCCCGAAGTGCACACAGTTAGCAGCTTCACCACTTGCCTCTGCCATGACATTAGGTGAGGCTGCCATTCCACCAGCCTTGAAAGGGAGGGCAGAAGGGGAAACCTCTGATGTGCCAAGAGGAAAGGGCTTGGCACAGCAGAGGTTTCCCCTTCTAACCAACCCCTGGAACAGGAGCAGACTATATAGCCCAGCAGTGGAGTAGGATCAAGGCTTTCAGGATGAAAGCCATGTCTCCAAAGCCTCCCCATCATGGCAGAGGCTTTGTTAGCCCTCTGGTTTCCGGTGGCAAAGGTCTCTTTAGCTAGATAGCTTGTGGAGGTGGCAACAGAGGAGTTGGAGGCAATGCTTCCGCAGGTGCTGAAGCAGGAGTCATGGCACTGCTATCTGTAGTCCTAGCAGCAGTCTCACTGCCCACAACAGCCCATGCCTGGAAGTTTTGATCTCCGACCCCATGCTGGAGAAGCGACCGCTGCCTGCCCCTATCACACACAGCCCTTTCCCTGGAGCACTGGCACAGGCTCCACTCCCTGGGATACAGCAGGGAAAAAAGGGAGCACAAGCAATGGGGCAGCAGTGGCTGGGAATCCAACCGAGCCAAGCCTAGTGCTAGCAAAGGAGCCTGAGCCCCAGCCCAGCTGAGTCAGGTCTCCTATATCACAGACCCGCAGTCTTAATCGGGTGCCGTGAAGCCCTACTTTCGCGTTGAATGGCAACTCATTAATATGCAAATTTGACCCCAGTCGCCACGTCCCCTTGTTGTGAAGAGCCAGGCCGGAGTCATTCATGAGTCTTCATAGATGGTGAATGCTCAGTTTATTGTAAACAAACTATCCCCTTTATCCCTTCAATGTTCTAGTACACACACCACACAAGCCTATCACACACATGATACTACTCTAACATTGGTTCTGCACTACGTCCATTAGCTTTGTCTCGCTCTTTCATTGGAGAATACTCTAGGAGCACCCGCCGGCACTTTCCGCATTCTTCATTCCCGTTTATCACTGCTGGTTTCTTTCTTTAACTGGATTCAAGGTCAAATCACCATGGATACCTCAGAAAGTCCCAAAGTGTTTGCAGCAGAGTGAATATTTCTTTGTGCCTTCTCTCCTCTAAAAATTCCTCTAGTGCACCCCCTCAGCTCCGGAGCGGCTGTGGGGCATTTCTGGAAGTTTCTTGCATGGTCAGGGGAGGAAAGCCGGTTTTCTGTGCCCATGGGGCAGCCGTAGTGGGCGGAGGGGCACTGCAGAGCTGTATGGACTTCTGAGCTGTCCCCACCGTGTTCTCTCCCGGGGGACACACCTGGCATGGCACAGAGTTGGCTGGGACCGGCCACAGAGCTCTGCAGGCACTTAAACGTGCGAGAGCAGCAGCTCCAGTGGCTGCCTTGTCACCATGGTAATACTGCCAATGGCGCACTGGCAGAGTAGTGTACCGGTGCTGGGGAGAGGTGCTGAGAACACTGCATTCTCCAGGAATTTTGCAGGCTCTGGTACACACCAGAGGGGCCAGACTAGCAGAGTTTAAATTATGTTTTGCTTCGGCAATAAATTTACGTATTTAGGTACAGTCAAGCCTAAAGTGAACAAACTTTTTCCAGAAATTGACATTAAAAACTATGTGAACTTCAAACTCCTGCTTTCAAAAAAAACGAGTAAACACATAAAACCCCTGCTAATGTGTACTGTAAAAACAAAAGCTTTGTAGAAAAGGTGACTAAATAGAGGATTAAACTTGAATGGGTCTGTCTTTTACTGGATGTAAATTGGGCAGGGAGTACCTGGCCATGGAGGTGGTGGGCTGTGGGGTGCGGGGTTCTTTAATGCTGTCTAGGACACTGGATAAACCAGAAGTGCTTGCCTGTGTCACCAAGGGGTGAGAACAGGGAGCGTTGTGTATCGTGTGTCCCGTGTGCATTGCAGTGTTTCCATGGAAAGAGGCCTTAGGTAGGCGCCAGTGTCTACCTAAGCTAGTCCCTGTGGTAACATGGGACACAAACCAGGGACAGCAGGGAGGGTGTGTGCCAGCACCTCTCTGCTCCTTTCACACAATACAATTTGCAGCACCCTCTGACCAATGCCCAGGCCATCCCCCAGCAGCCACAGATTTCTCCTCGCCAGTTCTTCACAGTTTATATACTAAGCATGACGTTCTCTAGTATGGAATGTTCCTGTGGCCAGTTTGGGTCAACTGTCCTGACTCTGCACCCTCCTGGCTTCTTGTGCACCTGCTCACTGGCAGAGCATGGGAAACTGGAAGGTTTTGACTTAGGGTGACCACTACTAGGTAAAAACTAAAATATCAGTGGTAACAACTAAAATATCAATATTATACTACATCCAAACCGCAACACTGTACCAGCTACCAAGAGGAAAACTGACTCTTATCACAGCTGGAAGAAGAACAAATACAGGAATGGAAATACAGTAACTACTGCTTTGAAAATGACGCTCCTGTCCTGTAAAGCTTTTCAAATGTTGTTGGTCGTAATTTGTCTGTGAAAACATAATCTCAAAAGTCTAAAAAAATTGATCAAAAAGCTATTTGAGGGTGTTCATGGTGATTAGTTGCTTTTTATGCTTCTCTGAGTAGAGATAACCTATACATACGTACCATCTGTATGTCTGGTTATAGCTGGTTATCCTGATTAATAATTTTGTTTTATATAGACACATAAAGTGAATTAATAGATTCTTTTTTATACAAATGAAACCTAATGCTAGAAGTTTTATAAACTGTCCATTCTCGTTGTTAATAGATTACAAAAGTATTTCTGTCATTTTCAGTCAATTGTTTGGCCAGACTATGGCAAGAACACTGAATCTGTTGGACAACTGTGGCTGGGACTTCTCCGATTCTACACAGAAGAATTTGATTTTAAAGAGCATGTCATCTGCATTAGGAGAAAAAATCTGCTTACTACTTTCAAGAAGCAGTGGACCTCAAAATATATTGTAATTGAAGGTAAAAGCATATGAAGTACATGAATATATGGAATTTCCTTGACACTCACTGAAAACTTTGGTTTTTTCAGAAGGCTTATTTATTTTGCTGTTACTACATTGTAAGTTATTATTTGCTCATATTTTGAAGTCATCACAAAATTGCCATTCAGTTTTCATAGTGCTAAAAATTATTCTTTAGAGGTTTTTTGGCTACTGAAAAGAAGCTGCAAAGCAGACTTGATATTTTTCATTATAACAGTAACTGACACAAAAATAGATTTAACAAAATCAGTTGGAAAACAAACTAAATATAAAGCCATCGAGGTTTTCTTAAAAATACAGTAGTCCCTCGGATTTCTCAGGGGGTCAGTTCCAGAAAGATGCCACAATAAGCAAAATTCGGGAAGTAGCAGTCACAGTATCACAGTATAGATAAGGCTGGAAAGGACCTTGAAGATCATCTAGTCCAACCTATAGCCCAACTATAACCCATTCCAAATCTGGATCACTCTTTCAGTAAAAAAACTTTTCCTAATATCAAGTCTAAACTTTCCCTGCTGAAGCTTAGAGATTANCCAAAATGCAGAACCTGACATTTAGACTTACTAAATTTCATTCTATTGGAATCTGCCCATCTCTCCAGTCTGTCCAGGTCTCTCTGCAGGGCCTTCCTACCCTCTAACAGATCAACACAGGCTCCGAGCTTGGTGTCATCCGCAGATTTGCTCACAATGGCCTCAATCCCATCATCAATATCATCAATGAAGATGTTGAACAGGACTGGACCCAACATCGACCCTTGAGGGACACCACTACTAACCAGTCGCCAACTAGATGAGACAGCATTTACCAACACTCTCTGGGCTCAATACAGTAATAAAGTAAAGCCTGGGGAGGAAATCGCAATGTATTGAAGCCGCAAATGATGAACCGGGAAGTAGTGAGGGATTACTGTATTAAGTTTTGCTGAGCCCACATTTACATACTGATTTATCTCTGTATGATTACACTGTTGATCATTAGCGTGGTCCTTGACAATGAAATGCAGTGACACATTTTATAAATGTTCTGTAAACTGTTTTCTGGCCCATTTCATCTTCATGGAAAAATTTCTATGCTTTGCACATTCATCTTACTCTTTTACAATACAGTTATACCCCGTCCATCGTGAGGAACGGGACATGCCAAAGGCGTCGCGAAACGCTAAACTCGCAAAGAAGTGCAGGTCATTAATATGCATGCAGGCCACGCCCATTGCTCCACCCCCCCGGAACTCTGGAGTGGTGCGGACAATTTTCTGCTTCTCCCCTTGTGCTCTGTGAGCCCGGAGGAGCAAAGGGAACTGTTTCTGAGCAGCTGCTGTGACTGTGTGTGCTCACAGCCCAAACCTCAGGCCCCTGTTTCCCCCCCGGCCCAGCCCTGGTGCTCGCACCGGCCCCAGGGGCCCCACGCCGCCCCGCCTCCACGGTGGGGAAGGGGTGTCCCTGAGCTCTGGTCAGCATTCTTGGAGCCTGGAAAAANTCCCATTCAGGGATGAGCACACAGTACCACCACTACAAGCCCCCTTCCCGCAGGGCGGGGTGAGTCCTGCCCCACAGGCACTGCAGCACCGCCCCTCGGCAGAGCAGAGTCAAATGCGCATGTCTGGGGCGGCTTGACTCACAAATGCCTGAATCATAATGGCGAAAAATTTGCTTCACAAATGGGCGGGGTCGTAATGGAGAAGTCGCAATGCAGTGGGAGTTCACTGTATTTCAGCTGGTTCACAGCTGGACACCTGTGATCCTTTGTCTGTGGACTTAATTTTTTTCCAATAGATTTGTGAACAGATCAATTTCACTGTCTTAATACTGCGTTTGGAAGAGTATTGTATTGTTCATATGGATGTATACATTGGTGATCTTGCCCTGGATTTGAATAATGCCTGTTACGTTTTTTCTACAGATCCCTTTGATTTGAACCACAATCTGGGAGCTGGATTGTCAAGAAAAAGTATGTCTTCTGTTAACAATTTCAATTACAAAATGAAGATCTCTTCTTGGATCTTGTTTTACTTTTTGGTTTGATATTTAGATGATGATTTCACTTTAGTTTTTTTTCTTCCACAGTGACAAATTTTATAATGAAGGCTTTTATTAATGGGAGAAGGGTGTTTGGTACCCCTATAAAAATATTTCCTAAAGAATACCCATCAAAAATGGTAAGTGTCTTCTAAGAGGAGTATGTGTGTGCTTTTTGTCATATAACTTACTGTTTGCCAGGAGTATGGTTACTTTAAGCTCTTTTTCTTAAATTTCCACAGTACTCTAAAAGTCTTCATGGGAGTCATTACTGAGTACTGTTTTAATGTTACTTGACTGTAAAATAGGTTGGTATGCAGCATCCTAGTCAAGTCAGAGTTCCATTCTGGAGACTTAAGTATTTTAATCCAAATGATTCACAGATGATTCACAGAATACTCTTGAGTTGGAAGGGACCACAAGGATCATTGAGTCCAACTCTTAAACTGCATCACTGCCTCCCTGGCAGGAATCGAACCGCCAGACTCCCGCATGAGAGGCAGGGACACTCACCACGATACTAAAGTGGATTTAAACCAGTTTAGCATTTCTTAAATTGGAGTTTTATAAAAGACCATGGAGACTTCTTGGTTGGTAGGCTGCCTATCAAAGAGGAGATCAGTGGCCAATTAACTGATCAGGTCTTTCAGAGTTCAGCTGCAGACACCAAGTTTATTATTTTCTCTAATTCTTACTGCTGTTTTAACACTCTACATAACCGTCTTGATTCCCAAGTGTATGAATTTTCATTTTAAATGCATGATTTCTTCTACAGGAGTACTTTTTTGATCCTGAGGTACTAACAGAGGGAGAACTGGCACCAAATGATAGATGCTGCAGAACTTGTGGTAAAATTGGACATTTCATGAAAGATTGTCCCATGAGACGAAAGTGAGTATAGTATTGGTGTCTGCGTGTAACTTTTTTTCCTTAGATTTGTTTATGAAAGGTTAGGGTAGTAATGCTAAAGCAAAACTTGTACATGCTGCAGATTATTTCCATAACTGCTGAAATTCAAATGTTTCAGTACCAGTTTTGGCCATGGTTGATGGTCTTGCTGCAGAACCATTTAGCTTAAGGTAGCAATGCAGATTCTGCACTTCATTATATAGGAAAGGAGCAGTCAAAGAGAAAACAGAGCTCAATAACTGTGCTCTGAAAAGCATTCATGGATGCATTTTATGTTGGGTTTTTTTTATTTAATAGCTTCTACTACTGGAATTGTGCTGCTCCCAGCAAGACACAATTTTGTCATGTTCACAGAATCCTGTAATTCATGTCAATAAACAAAACAAGAATGTCACACCATTCTTTTTCTTAAGCACACACATATGAGAACAATGCCCTGTTTTACATCCAAGAGAATGTTTCCTGACCCTGAGCAAGCATATGTCAAATATTCAACAAATCTCTTCTTGCAACAAATGAGTGACTGATCAGCTTTTGTTGCTCTTCCTGTTATGAAATGTCTAAACTTAAAACTGTTCCTTTCATTTTCTTTTCTAGTTAGGACAAATCCCTTTAAAGACTTCATGTCTATAAAATACTGAAAACTGGCAAATAAAAAATCAGAGAGGATGAAATCTTAAAAGCCTTTATGCTACCTTGTAACATAGATAGACAAATCTAACTACTGCTTTAAGTCTATCTGTGTTAAAAGCTGTAATTAAAAATCACCTGCACTTTCATGTAACTAAGTAAAAAAACCTACAAACATCAGCTCTAATGGAATAGCTGTTCTGCTACACATTAGAGAATTGTGAACTTATATTGATGAGGGTGTTATTTTGGAAGTTTACTCAAGTTCAGCAAATGCAAGTAACAATAGCTAATGATAGTTTGAAATTAAAAAGTGATGAAGGTGGTGTGAAAATCTTCTCAGTGTTTAAACAGCTGTCTCGCATCCATGGCTTTTTAATTTTCCATTGCACATATTCCATTGCACATACTCAGTTTTACAAGTTCTATACAACATTCCAGAGAAAGTAAATGGGATATATCTAAGAACAGAAATGTTACATGGTAGAGTAACTGATACTTTTGAGTCCTCTGTCCAGCTGTTCATTACAATGGGCACTGTCTACGGTGGGCAAACTAGTTGCCTGCTTTTTTATACTTCATTGGTATTTTGCTTGTGTGTCTTCCCCTGTCTACAATTTGAGCACTCAGATATTTGGTTGCATTTATATTTTTTGAGTTACAATTATTAGCATTGTAAACTGCATTGTTATCTGATTGTAAAGTTAAGCTATTAAATACATATGTTACATCAGTGTAGCACTGTTTGGTAAGAGAAACCATGGGAAGAGTACATCAGTTGACTTTATTTAACCCACTGAAGAACTGCTGTTGTCTATGGACAGCACGTGATTTTTCAGTTTGTTTATTTTTTTTTACTCTCTATATAAACGTAAGGCATATGAACTCTGCAGCATTTTTCTGCTTCTGCAGACTAAGACGGCATCGTGATTATGAAGGTACACAGAGGTACGCAGAAATCAAGGAGAAAAGAGGCAAAGATGACAAAGAAATGCAGAATAAATCAACAGAAAAGGAGAACTTAATCAAGGAGGGAAAGTTGCATCTGTGTGTACCTCAGAAGAGAAAATTAGCAAGGGTAATAGTGGAAACTGGAAGAGAGAAGACTCCTTGGCAATCAGCAGAGAAGTGGAAGCGTCCGGAAAACAGAGACTTAAGAGAAAAACGCTGTTTCATCTGTGGAAGAGAAGGTCATATTAAAAAGGAATGCCCACAGTATAAAGGAGTTGCAGGTATGAAACTGATCAAGCTGAATAGTTTAAACAGCACTTACAGGTTTTTGACATTTTTATGAGGATTGACTAATGGCTAAGGTTTTTGCTTTGAATGGCATCATGTAAATGCTGTCTTTGTTTTTTTAAAGGTAGCCACATTTAACCATTTTTTCCTGCATCTTCATTTCCTTTCAAAAATTTGCTGTATCCCAAGAGATCCAATGTGGCTTCTCTTAGTAGATAAGATATTTGTAATGAAAAGGGTATGAGTATCAAGTATGTTGAAACTGCTTCCATTGTTATCACAATATATGAGCTTGCTAACATTTCAGATTACAGCTTCTATTTCAGTACCTCTTCATTGCAACAAAAGCTAGCATTACAGCTCTTCATATTAGAGAAACCAGACCTAGTCCATACAAACCTATAGCCAATACAAAAGTGTACAGATTGCTCAGATAGAATACTGTCAATGAAATAAAGAACATTTATGCCAATTCAACAGTTGGAGGGATACAGCAGTCCATCTTTTGGATCCTGACTGATCCTGAAGGAAGTAATGAAGTACTTTAACTTAGCAATATCAAAGTCATCCTTCAAATCGGTTGGATCTCTCATTATCTGTGTTGTAAAGGAATATCTTTCTAAAATAAAACTGAGACTTAGTAAATGGTACTTGTTAGCTTCCAAAGGGACACCGTGTAAGTAAACCTAGGTGCATTTAAATTCAGGTTGGAAAAATTTGCTATACAGATTACTCATGACTTGAGCTCTTAAAGGAATGAACAGGAATCTTTTATATAAACATATTTTTCAAAACAGCTTTTCTCTTCTAGCAAAAATATTCTGTCTGGCTTAGATCAGGAGACCCCTCATAATCAGATATATTTAGTGGAAGAGCCGTAAGACTGTATTCAACTACTGGAAAGGGAGAAAAATGATGTAAATATCTGCAGAACTGTGAAAATAATTCTCTTGTGTTTCAGATAAAGTCCTGGTTCTGGGGTTACCTGTTTTCTGTTAAATTCTTTTCAT
This sequence comes from Pitta sordida, assembly GCA_013390025.1. Taxonomy (NCBI): domain Eukaryota; kingdom Metazoa; phylum Chordata; class Aves; order Passeriformes; family Pittidae; genus Pitta; species Pitta sordida. The sequence goes on from WEKX01013154.1 coordinate 19,507, forward strand.
TTCTCTGGTTTGGGTGAGGGGAGAGGGAGGCAGTGACTTCTCGTGTGCCCTGTGCCCTCTGGGGGCCACCACTGCTGCTGCTGGCCTGGAAAAAACAGGCGGTGAGGTGCAGCAGGGCCCCTCCCGCCTCTGCCTGGCTGCCACCCGGCGGCGCTGGCAGAGACAGCGGGGCTGGGTGGCAGCTGCGCACAGGCGGCTGGGGCGGCGGCCCTGGTGGTGCAGTGGTGGTTTGTGTGTGCGCGGCGGCCCTGCTGCTCCCAACGGCGGCCTTTTTCCATTTCTCACCAGAAAGTCGCTGCAAACTCTTTCGTGTTACCGGCCGTGACAACATGCTGTTTTGGTTGCTCATTGGTGGAAGGGGGAGAGCGGAAGCGGAGCTGGGGTGGCAGAGTTTTTTAAACCCAGTGTGTGGTGGGCTCGCGCTCTTCCCTTCCTGACAGAGAAAACAGAGACATGGACTTCCCATGGCCGCTCCCTGAAAGGAGATAAGGAGGTCACGCGGCAGGTCCAGACAGCATTTTCAGCACTTGGCTATCTCCTCCACATCACATCACATCACAGTATCACAGTATCACAGTATAGAAAAGGCTGGAAAGGACCTTGAAGATCATCTAGTCCAACCTATAATCCAACTTACCTATCCTCTACATCTAGATCATATCACTCAGTACCTCATCTAGCCTCCCCTTGAACACATCCAGGGTTGGTGACTCAACCACCTCTGTGGGCAACCCATTCCGCATCCGGATCACTCTTTCAGTAAAAAATCTTTTCCTAATATCTAGCCTAAGCTTTCCCTGGTGAAGCTTAAGACTATGACCTCTCGTCCTGTCCCCAGGGACCAAGGAGAAAAGACCAACCCCTGCCTGGCTACAACCTCCTTTTAGATAGTTATACACAGCAACAAGGTCACCCCTGNCATCCATCCTTCCATATCCCCAGCAACATAAAAAAACGGGCAGTCAAAATAATTTCCTTTTTTTTTTCTCTCAGTTGTTTTGTTTTGTTTCCCTTCCTTATTATTATTTTTCCCTTTCTCCCTTTTTTTTCTTTTCCACTTTCCACCCCCACCCCCCTCTCTCTTCCCCCTTGGGAGGGGGTGGGAAATTTTTACAGATAGATAAATAGGGGGTGGGAAATTTGAATGGATGGATGGATGGATGGATGGATGGATGGATGGATGGATGGATGGATAGATGGATAGAAAGGAAAGTTTATTCTTTCCCTCAATCCGTCCTGCCTAGTGTTGTCTCATATAATTTAAAAATAAACCATAACTGTCTTCAATAAAACACAGACAGTAATTCAGAAGTGTTCCTAGTTTGATAGACCACTAGAAATACTGGATGGACAGAAAAGATGTTTAAAAATTGAAGCCATGCTTCATTCAGCTTCTGACCTTTTGAAGGTGTATGTCAAGTCTAAATTCAACTTTTCGGTTTGTTTATTTTTGATCTTGTCTCATGGAGTTTTTCTTCCAGCCCATTCTGCCTGACTGTTTCATAGTCAAGGGTATTTAGGATTCATCATATGAGAACTATGCTTAGGCTGTACAGTATACATGTCTAACATGGAGTCTGGAGTAGGCGTACTTTCTGAATTTTGGGAATTACTATATTGGAATTTGAAAACAGTTGCCGTAGGTTGGACTTTCATTGCTTGCTTAGTGCTTGAAGTGTTCTCTCTAGTTAAGTATTATGAACAAATGACATCAGACTTCATTCTTTGATCTGCTGCGTTTTGTGAGACTAGAGACAATTCACTTACCACCACATCATCATTCATTCTAAGTTCCTTGTCGCCCAATGATTCTGGAGGAGTATACAAAGCTTAATTAGTTGTAGCTTCCTAACTTAGATGTATGTCACCTCATTATGCCAGTTTTCCATGTTACATAATTGAGGAAAACAACAATGTCCTGTCTTCTGTTTTCTATTCTAGCTTGCAAATATTTTGGTTTTTTTCTCTAAAGATATGTGAAATGGAAACTAGTTTTAAATTACAAACTCATTGTTATGACCTTTTCAGGTGGCTCAAAACCAGAGGTGTGTGGATCCCCTTCTTTTCCCAGCTCTATCAAACACGCTGGTAGATTAAATCAGGTAAACACCAAGTGTCCCTTTTGTGTGATTTTTATTTTTCATATGTCTTAAAGTCAATATAAAGTAATTAAAAGTAGCTTTCAAGGAAAACCTTTTACACTGAGGAATGACAAATTTCAATTTTGTTGGCTCATTGATGTTTGTATGTTTTTTATAGGGAGTGTTTATACATGAAGAACAAAAGAAGCAAAAAGGAAAAGTGTTATTGAGTCCCCAGACAGGTTTGTATATCTTCATTTCAATTCTGAAACTCTGTGTAAAAGCAATGTGACCTGCAGGTTGAGGGAGTTGATTCTACCCCTTGACTCTGCTGTGGTGAGACCCCAGGTGGAGTGCTGCATCCAGCCCTGAGGTCCTCAGCACAGGAATGAAATTGGCTGTTGGAGCAAGTCCAGAGGAGGAACACAGTGATGGTTAGAGGGATGAAGCACTTCTACGGACAGGCTGAGGAGAACCCTGAAGAGAAGGCTCCAGGAAGACCTTAGTGTGGCCTTTCCGTTCTGTAAAGGGGTGTATTAGAAAGGTGGGGACAAACTTTCCAGCAGGGACTGTTGTGATAGTACATGGGATAATAGTTTAAAACTGAAAGAGTATCAGCTTTAAGATGAGACTAAAGGAAAAAGTTTTTCACAATGAGGGTGGTAAAACACAGGGACAGGTTGCCCAGAGAGGTGATGGATGTGCAACCCCTGGAAACATTCAAAGTCAGGTTTGATGCAGAAACCTGATCTTGTTAAAGATGTTCCTGCCTCTTGCAGGGTGGTTGGACTAGATGACTTTTAAAGGTCACTTCTAATGAAAACTTCTAGAATTACATGCTTCTCCATCATTCTTTATGGGAACTCTGCCTTATTTGCTGAACACACTGGCAGTCTCAACAGATTGAAGACACGTTTGTTTGGGGTTTTTTCAACTGGAAAAGTATACAGTGTTTGAGGGTTTTTTCAGAAGCAGAACTTGGGCATAACAATTATGTGCACTTGTTTTATTGACTCTGGTAGATTTATTTTGCAGAAGAATATGGTGGGGTTTTATCAATCTCCTGTTTCGGCATACTTTGGGCTCTCTGATTCTTCAGGGAGACAAAATATGGAGAGCTTTCCTTTGCAGCTTTCTCAGAGTAATTGTCTAGAATTATACATGATAAACTAACTTAGGAGAGGCTATCAAACCATGTCCCTGGTCTGAGCTGCCAAAATGCAAACAAGTTAGAATTAAATTTAAAAGTAGCAGTGAGATTTTATTATTACAGTCTTTATGTATTCTTTCTGGATCCAAGATGTTCTGCTTTAGATGCACGATTAAAAATTTAGTAATTACAGTAATTTCATGCACTTGTTAACAGGTACAGTGAAGATTTTAAAAACAACTGGGTTTTTTCAATTATTTTGAGTTTCTAGTACAACTCCTCAGACCTTTTACCAGTTTGGGTGTATAATACACAAATCTCTTCTGAGGCAATCAAGGGAGACCTAATTAGTTTTCCAAAGATTGTAAAGACTTGACTGCAATTAACTATCTCAAGTTATCAGTTTTGTTGGGAAGACACTGTAGCTTTTTGCCTTCACGGCAAGGCTGTTTCACATCTATGTTTGGGGTTTGGGGATTTTTAACACAAAGTGATCTGTCATTAGTGATTTAGTTGGAAAAAATGCTGATTTTCAATTCTGTATTTTAATATTTCTACTGTCCTTCAACAGGTGATGATCTAAAGTTGATCTGTGTGTCCTTTTATTATAGTTTGACTACACAGTCATTTTCTCCTTTTGATTGTTTCAGTTGGTTTATGTCTTGTCTTTTTTTAAAGAAGAAAAAAACCCAGAACAATACCTTTAAAGTGTAATGCTTTCTTCCTCCCAATCTTAGGCAGCCTTTCTAATAAATACATGACTCAGGGAAAAGCCTCACAGAAGAGGACCCACCAAGAATCATGAGGGATATAAAGCACTGGTAAATTGCAATACATGCTGGTCATTCATTTAAGAAAAATGTCTTTGACTAAAGCGTCTGGATTCACATGACAGCAGCATAGATAACCTTCAACTGAAGTTCAGTGAAAATATGGGTGTTTTATTTTAGATTGCCAGTAAAAGCAACTGTGGCTTTTAATATGGAACCCTGCTCTTAAATAGATTGTTTGAACATTTTAATGGAAAGCCATGATGTTTTGTATTTGTTTACTAGCTGAATCATCTGAAAAAGGGCAGGTACTAAAAATGGACTGTTTTAAAGGTTTTATTGTTCCACCTGACCATTTTAAACTGCACTAAGATTGTGTGCAAGCCAAATAAATTATATTTTCTTCAAAAATGATTTTTTGAAGGAGCAAATTGTATTTATTAATTTTAATTGTTTATTGAATCCTTGTGTAAGTGTTCGAAATGTTTGTAGACGGCTGCATTATTTTTTATTTCTGTAGAGAACTGAAACCATAGACACTAGTAAGCAGATGTAAAACAATCTCTGGACAAGCAGTGCCACTGAGATTTTGTGGGGTTTTTTTCTGTTCTGTGACTTCATGCTCTGCTCATGTTCAAGAAGAAAAAAAGACTAAGAAACAGGTCAGTCCTGTTTTGTTGCTGCTAAGAATCTTTTTCAAGGCCTTGGGGATATAGACAAAATGCTTTAAGTAATAGAGAGGTATTATATTTGGCATTTGGGGAAAAACACACATCTGTTTTCATGGAATGTGAAGAGAATCCTTGTACCCGTCAAGAATTTACATTCATTAGTAGTATGAACTTGAGCTTTACTTGAACTCCTTCCAGAGCTGGTAATGTACCATCTTATCTTATTCAGGAAAGAATAAATTACACATTAAAATTAAAACCACTGTTTATTTAAGAATCTGAAATAATTTTTTAAAAAAATAATCAGACAAGTTTCTGGGGGTTTTTTAAGGGGTTGTAATTTTCAATATTTCTGACACTCCTAGTTTTATAAATATAATTTTCAAATTTTTTTTCCTTTATTTTTGTTAAAGTTGAAAGCCAGAATTGCTGAAGTGGTCTTATGGAACTGGGATCCTAACTCATATTTTGGTTTTCATCCATCTGAAGCCAGCTATCTGTGAACTTTTAGATGTGCTACTTTGACAAATGATTTCTAATACGTTCTTTCCTAAACATATTTTCAAGCAAAATATTAGCCAGCAACAAAGAGAAAATAATCCCAACTTTGTCTTCTATGCCATATTTCATCATCTTAAATAAAGTCAGTTTTTCCTCAAAAATGAAGTAATACTCGTAGTTTCTCATTCCTATTAAAAAAAAAAAAAAAGCTGATGACTGCTGTGTGCTTTATTTAGCCTTCTGTTCAGAGTTATATTCACCCCTCCGTATTATGGGTCTGCCGTGGGTCCCGCGGAACCTTTAATCCGCGAATACGAGTCAGACATTAATATGGAAAATTATTGCCAGAAATATGGCAACTTTGGAACGCTGCAACGTCCCGGGCTTGTTTTGGCAGCAAGGAGCGTGGGAGTCTTGTTTTTTTTCCTTTAACTCCAGCAGCTAGCACAGGCAGGAGTGCTCTGTCTGAGGCTATGAATATCTGCATATGCACATACGTAGATATGTGCTGGCAAGTCCAGGCTCGCTACCATTGCCCAGAACGGCCCCACGTGGGTCCCAGTGTTACAGTTAAAGACTTCCTGACTCTTGCCAGAGACAGCTGGGGCCAGGCCCGCCCACCCCAGCAGTGCAAGGCTGCACTGCTCTGTGAATAATTGAGTAAAAACTGCAGGAAAAATTTCTGCGAATATGATGGTATGAATAACTGAGGTATGACTGTCCAATTTTGCTGATGGGAATGAAGTGTGTAAATCTCTAGGAGACTACAGCATAATCTCAAGGAAGGAATTTATTTTTTAAAAATGTAATCAGATTTATGCATGCTCACCCTTTTCTGTTTGTGATGCTTTATAGTTTAATGGTGACANAGATATGTGCTGGCAAGTCCAGGCTCGCTACCATTGCCCAGAACGGCCCCACGTGGGTCCCAGTGTTACAGTTAAAGACTTCCTGACTCTTGCCAGAGACAGCTGGGGCCAGGCCCGCCCACCCCAGCAGTGCAAGGCTGCACTGCTCTGTGAATAATTGAGTAAAAACTGCAGGAAAAATTTCTGCGAATATGATGGTATGAATAACTGAGGTATGACTGTCCAATTTTGCTGATGGGAATGAAGTGTGTAAATCTCTAGGAGACTACAGCATAATCTCAAGGAAGGAATTTATTTTTTAAAAATGTAATCAGATTTATGCATGCTCACCCTTTTCTGTTTGTGATGCTTTATAGTTTAATGGTGACATTTTCAACAGTGAAATTTCTAAACTTGCATCTGGATGAAAACTCATTCTGCAGATTCACTTCAAATTCTCACTTCAAAGCTGCTCTTTCATTATACAGCTACAAATTCTATATACAGTAATCTCTTGAATATTGCAGGGGGTCAGTTCCAGAAAGATGCCACAATGCGTGAAATCCGCGAAAGAGCCATCAATATGGTAAAGACACGGGAAGAAAACCCCACCATGTATTGAACCCACAAATGGTGAACTACAAAGCAGCAAGGGATTACTCTAGTTCCTAATCTCGTAGCCCTAAAATGAAACACCCAAAATATTACAGGCATTGAACTAGTAACTAATGAATGCTTTGTTTGCTTAAGAAGTTTTTAAGGACCATGATCATAATTTACTGGATGCGACACAGAAGAAACACTGCTGAGGAGGCATAGCATACATATCTGCTAGATTGAGTTGTAAAATGTAGAAGACTGATCTAAAAAAAAATTGAAGAAATGTAAATTCTTCCTAATGATTCTTGATATACAAGTTCCTATTTGCCTTAGAGGAATATGTTCTCAAGGGAGCAACTTTGCACATACACATACTGCATTAATAAAAGGTTTCTGGAAAAAGATTTTTTTTTAAAAAAACTGATAAACTAAAATAATACTTTAGAACTAAATTTATACTAATAAAATGTAATCAATATTTAATTATCTGACAATATTTAATTATCGCTACTGGATAAGGAGGGCAACATCATCACTGGGGATGAGGAAAAGGCAGAGATACTTAATGATTTTTTTGCCTCTGTCATTAATAGTAAAGACAGCTGCTTACATAATGAAAGGTCTCTTCAAGTGTCTCTTGATACAGTCGATAGAGATGAGGAATGGTCTAACCCCTCTTTAATACAGGAGGAAGATGTAAGGGACATACTAGTACATCTAGACCCTCATAAGTCCATGGGACCTGATGGGCTACATCCTA
>WEKX01013155.1:0-11688 GCA_013390025.1 Pitta sordida
GTCATCTGCGAATTTACTAGAGGTGTCATCCGTGAATATCTACAGGTGTGGTATGAGAGCTTATGTGTCATAATATTTAGAGTTGGGTTTATCACTTCAAACATACAAGGCGAAAATAACGGAACATATATATAAGAAAGGAAAATGTTTCTGAAGCACATTCTTCTATAATTAAATCTTCTATAATCTAAATCTACTGCTTAAGGCCAAATGAGCATCATTTGTTCTTTTCAAGCTTCTTCTTGGACTATGGGCATCTCACAGCGAAACAACGCTCAAATAATTTTCTCTCTCCTCTTCCTTAAAGGTTTTTGGAAATAGTTTCTATTTTGTACTCTAACTAGCACTTCCTTTGCTTAAGACTTTAGCATGCTGTCCCCATTTTTAAGATTTAAACTGTTTAATTGGAAACGAACTTTGCAGAGTCAACTATGAAGTTTAAGTACAGTCATACCTTGGTAATTCGTGCTGTCATATTCATGGCCTCAGCAGAGATTCCCCATTGACACATGCACAGTGCCTTTGCTTCGCTGAGGGGTGACACTGGCACTCCCTGTGGGGCGGGACAGGCACAGCCCCGTGGGGCAGATGGGCACTGCCTCTCACTCACTGGGGACAGCCACAGGTCACTCCCTTATGAGTGTTGCGGAGGTTTCATGGCATTTATAGTCCCGTGGTCCTGTGCCATGGCGCGGTCCTGTACCGTGGTCCCTGCCCCAGTCCTGTGCGTCTCCGTGGCCGATCCCTACCACGAAAGTCTTATGTACGTAGTATGTAGCCTAACACGCAGGTCTGCGGCATGCCTCAAGGCACACAAAGCCCTGCACGGGGATTCTTCAGTGCTGGCTGCCCTTGGTCTGCCCTGGGCCATGGGCTGTGGGTGGGCATTGAGATCCAGCATGGCTCCACAGAAGTCATGCCCTCCTTGTCACTTTAAGCCTAGCCGAGGGACTGATCCCCAGTAGGCGCTGGCTGAGTGCACACGGAGCCCTGCTCTGTCTTCTCCAGTGTCCATCCCAGCACCACAGCCCTCCAGCCCCCTGCTGCCGCTGCTGGCAACGTGGCCACCACAGGGACTCCAGAGGTGATCACCGCGGTTTGATAACATAAAACTATTGAGAAAGTCTGTATAAAAACCTTCCACAGCTGCCCACAGACTGGCTCACACACAGGGACATGTCTGTCTGTGCCTGGCCGGGATCCCCTGGCTGCCCGGGACCTCACACTCATGACCACTTCCTGGCCATGGGTGCCTGTCAGCTGACAGGGGCCTGGGCGGTGTCACCATCCCCAGCTGGTTACCGGTCCCTTCCAGGAGTGAAGAAGCCTTAAACTGTAATATGTGGCATGGCATGAGTCCCATTTGGCCATTCCAGCCACAGCAGCCAGCCTGGACTTGCCAGCGCGTATGTGCAAATGCACGTATGTATAGCCTTAGACAAAGTGCTCCTACCTGTGGTAGGAAAAAACTCCTACTACTAGCCATAAGAAGCTTCAGGATTTTGCAGGGTTGTAAAGTTGTCATAATGTTTAAAATTTGCCATATTAACATCCGACCCAAATTCGCAGATTTAATGTTTTGCAGGAGCCTCATAAGACCCAAATCCCACAAATCTGGAGGTATGACTGTACACCAGAGAACACATTTGAGGATAGGGTTACCAAGACTTCTCAAAAGCCTACTTTGTTAGAATTGGGGAAGCCACAAAAGATTGTTTTTTGGTGGGTTTTTTTACCTTTCACTATCTAAACACAGAAACAGGGTGGGATTTATCCGTTCAACCTTACGAATAGAATGAATATAAAAAAGACATCACAGAAATGTCTGTTGAAATGCATACTCTTTCTATGACTATAATGACCAAACATTCCTGTCCTACAGTCTACCTCTTCCAGAACTCTAAGCAGTTTTTTGTTGCAGAATCTGAACCTGAATCAGAATGTTGCAGAATCTGAATTGTGTACCTGGGGTATTTTTTTTCAAGGTATTTTGTTGACAGCAGGCTCATCCGTTAGCATCACACAGACCAATTCTGGATGAAAGACATCAGACTACCTCTCCAAAGCTAAAAAAATAATTGAGGGATGATACAGTGCCTTGTCATGGCAGCGCAGCACAGGTCATTTCTATTATTTGTCATCACTACAGGCAGGCACACCAACAGGAGAATTGCTGGTGTTCTTGTTTGTTTTGGTAATACGCATCACTTTGACTGTGCAGCAAAATTTCAAATGTTCATTAAAAAATCATTAGAACTTCAAATGGGACATTGTGAAACTATGCTTCATTCAGAGTAGTTTTCTCATAAAGATGAGAGCAGCAACATCGTTAATGTAAATAAACTGCTGTGCCATGCCATCAACATCTTTATTGTCGGCTTCTTCAACCCAATACTTCCTTTCAGCCTGACTGTGAGCACAACATGAACTACTTTTTAGATCATTGAGAGCCTGGGGAGATTTTGTAAAGCTGCACCTGAGATACTTCTTTATGAGGATCAATACTGGTGCTACATTATTCTTTTGACATAAAGCATTTCATTTTGAAATGCCTTGTTGCCCTAAACCTCCGTATTTCCTTTGAGAACTCTTGTATCTGTAATATCTATGACCCTGTCTTTCCCTGTTTTAAACTGTCTGACCTTTTTTTGATTAAAGCTGCATAATGAATTATACAGCAGATTTCTGTATGTGTGAATAGTTTACAAATCTCTTCAATTACATACACACTTTAAACAAAAAATAGTTAACTTAAAACAGGCTAAACGTGTTTTAATGAATGGCTAGTAAGTTAAGTTATTGACATCACAAACTACTGTGGAACATGTATGATATATTTTACAGGAAAGAAATTATTTTGTTCTCTCGCAGTCTGAAACCTTTCATTTCCTGACCAGAGATAATCCTCATCCTCTTTTGCAGCCAACTTCCTTTGAATGGCCCAATATCCACCAGAGTGAAAAAATAATGGTCTTTTTTGACAGAAAACCTGAGAAGATTTATGTGCATGTATCAGGTGTATCAAGGAAACAAAGTTATTAAACACGATGATATATCTTTCTTACTAAAAGCACACAGAGCAGCATCACCCAAAGAGGCTGGTTCAGTATAATTGCTTACCAAAGTCTATTGCCTTTCTTATGAAAATACGTTGATAATATTGCAGTAAAGAACCTGAAATTTATATTTCTCTTAAAGTCAGCTAAAGGTATTGCCCATAGCATCTTAATGAATTGATACAATTTCCCGGTCAGTCAGCATAGTTGCTTGAAAAGTAGAAATCCTGCAGAACCTTCTTAAAAACTAAAGATTTTAATTTTCCCAGAAAAATGAAATATCCAATTAGAGGCCATGAAGACAGATTTCTCTGTGGAAGATGTATTTGCATTTAAACTGCATCCCCTTATAGCTGTGAACCCAGACTTATGGATTTTATGTTCAAATCCAAAATCAAATGTCATGTAAGGACTTTGGCTACGGAGTCCCTTTTCATTGAATTCTAGTAGACACAATCATTACCAGGACACTGGTAGACTCTGGTGTTTACCAGCATTATATACAATATCAGAGCAGATATATGTGATGGGAGGATCCCTATAGATGACAAGCAAATACAGAGGAACCCCATATATTCCCGGTTTGCATACTTGGGTATTAAATTAGTCATGGTTGGATTTTCACTGAGTTGTGCGACAGCACGCATGCACATAACATCTCGGACCCCAGATTCTGTGGCCAGGAGGCACCAAAATGTGCTTCCCCCATGCTCCCAGGACTGCCCTCCAGACATAATTAGTGGAAGACGAGTGGCTACGGGCAGGGGGTAATTGAATATTCATGGGTTCTGTATCTTCAGGGGTTGCATAACTCGTGGGGCCTGCCCAGACCCATCCCCCTTGATTTGGGGATTTAGAAAATTACAAATTTTAGTGAGTTATGTAGAGGCTTAGAGGTTTAAGGATTTTAGTGAATTAGTGAAAATTTAGTGAATTTCTAGTGAATTTTAGAAGGATTAGTAGATTACAAAATCATTCAAGAGGCCTGAGTGTTAAGGTTGAATATTAAGTTTCATCTACTGTTGAAATCTTTCGAATGGGAAAACTTCCCATTCACTTGGTTAAAAAGAGCTTTCCTTTTCCTATCATGGTAGATACCTTCATGACTCAATTCTTCAAAGGCAGTGCAAAGCACAAGACCTTTTAGCCTCAAAACAGTATTTGCAAAATGGAAAATTTTCCTAAGGTACAATAATCTTCTGAAAAAAGACCATCTCTGGAATTGTTCTTGCAAAAATATTTTAACTGGATAGGAACTTGCTGAACATGCTACTGCTCATGTGAAGAAGAATTCAGCTGTTGAATGATATATATATTGTTATCACTGCCTGCATCTTGCTCTCAGACATGACTGCAGACATAGCAGGCCCAAGAGGTTAAGCCTTCCCTATTTTAGTTGGTATACAGTCAACCCCTGGAACGTGTAGGCCGTTGGGTCTGCCTGGATTCCCATAAGTTCCGGAATTCATGAGAATAGCAAATCCAAGAGTATTCAAGTAGACCACACCTGTAGCCATGCCCCCTCCACTAATAAGGTCTGGAGGGCAGTCCTGGCAGTGCAGCTCCCTCTGTAGTGCCTCATTAAAGTGGAGGAAACACCTTTTGCTGCTTCCCAGTTGTGGAATCCTGGAACTGCATTTCTGAGTAGAAAAACACACAGCAGCTGGCATGGCTGAGAGCCTTGAAGCCGGCGCCTGCCCCCCCTGCAGATCCGAGCATGTACGGAAGGTCCTGCCACTGTCCTTTCCCTGCTATGTCTGTGCTGGGTTTTATCAAGGTTTCTGGTTGCTGATGTACGTCTCTTGTGCTCAAACAGGGCAGAGATGCCATGCTGCTCCAGAGTAGGACCTGGGGGAGGCTTGAGGAGTGGGGTCACTGCTGAGTGGGACAGTGCTGTGGGTACCCCAGCACTTCACAATGGGAGTGACAGCTGAACAGGCTGGGACAGTCCCTGCTGTTCAAAGGGGCTGTGGTGCACCAAAGCAGTGCTCAAAAGTGGGCTGTGATGCAAGCAAGGCTGCGACACATGCACTGCTGCCATGTTTGAGGCAAGTGTTTTGTTTGCATTTTCTTTTTCTGGGACTGCAACAATCCCAGGCAAAGCTTTCAGCTTTCTGGTGGGGTGGTGGTGCAAGCAGGCAAAGCTGAGCCAGGGTGCAGAGCCAGGGCAGCTGCAGAGGTTTGCTCCCACTTCACTGCTTAGCAGCTCAGCCACGTTCACAGATGTGAGGGCTACAGCTGCCTTCACGACGGCTACAACCCTGGCAATGCGGTTGGCTCTGACCTCCCTTCAGCCTGTAACAGCAGAAGGGAGGGCAGAAGGCAAAAGGGCTTGGCACGGGAGGGGTTTCCCCTTTGGAGCAACCCACTGCAATGGGAGCAGACCAGTAGCGAGGTGGTATTAAGGCTTTCAGGATGGAAATCGCGTGTCTGCCCGTCATGTCGTAGGCTTTGTTAGACCACAACTCAACCCAAGCAGATAAACAGGTAGTGGGGATGCCACAGCCACAGGGGAGATGGAGCAGGCAGCCCATCCCAGGGACCGTGGCTGTGGCTGGGTGAGCAGGTGGTGGAACTGGGACCTATCTGGGTGCTTGCACCCGCCCACCCATCGTTCCGTGCAATGGACAGCCTGTCCTGGGCACGGTAACCATGGGAATCTCTCACCTAATTTACATATCCATTAGCACCGTCACCGGGCATCATCAAGCCACAAAGTGTTTTTGGGTCTGAGAAGCACGGTGCTGCTTTTACCACCTGGTGAGGTGGTTTTTTGGAGGCTTTTTGGTTGATTTCCTTCTCCTCTCCTGCCCCTCAGCAGGTCATTCTTGTGGCAGCAGGCCCTCCATAGGCTGGCAGCTGCATGTAGTCAGACCAAAATTGTGGTACACATACATACTATCCTGCTGCCTGGAAGTAACTTTTTATTTTGGGCAGCAAGGGAGAGTTCTGGTGCCAGCACAGGGATTGGACTCTGATGTCAGGAGCCAGTGCCGCTGGCATTGGGACACACCAGGCTACGTAGCCCACGTCATGTCATTGTGGGCAGAGCTGAGGCGTGGTGTCAAGTCAGTGGTTTTACTCCCACCAGCCTGGGGATTAAACCTCTCCTCCGCTGCCACTCTGGGGTCGTCACTGGCAGCGGCAACCGTCCTCCACCATTCCCTGGTTCACAGCAGTGCCACACCACCATGTGCCATGCCTGGAAGTGCTGGCATGGCCCTGGTGCCTCTGCACTGGCTGCGCAGCAGTGCTCCTGGCATCATGGAGATGGTAGCGGTTCTCCTTCCCCCTAAACGGTGAGAATAAAGGATGTACGGCAAGTCTGGTGGGCGACGATGGCAGCTGGGAGCAATTATATATTCATGAGCTCATTATATATTCACGAGCTGAGGGGTTTGTGGTACATTCTGCGCACAGGTTGAGGTTGCACAACTTGCTGAATAATCACCCGTGACTATTTGGATCACACAAATTACGGATCGCCTTATGTTTACAAGGTGCTATGTCCAGATGTGTGGACACTATGTCAAAAATAATGTTTAAATCCTGTCTGTGCAAAAAGAACCTAATTGGTAATGTCCTGAAACTATGCTTTGGCTCATCTCAAACTTTGAAATATATGATAATTTTTCAAAACATGAGTTGTCTATTCTTGGTTTACTATTCAATTGAATCAGACAAGGTCTAAGCTCGTTCCTAAGCATTTAAAACCATCTATAGATATTTTTTCCTCCAAGTAACTTTTGCTTTTGGGCACATTAAATTATGGACATATGGATTTCTTAGATTTACCAGATTTTTCCCCTGTCACCAATTGCCAAATCAGTTTAAAAAAAATTGCAAAGAGTACTAATTTATTTATCAAATATTAGCAGGGAGTTGAAAAGTAGTTTTCATCAAATCTACCTGTGACTTTGCCAAAAGAAAATGACAGTTAACATTCTACTGGATGCTAAATCACAGAATCACAGAATTAGTAAGGTTGGAAAAGGCCATAGAGATCATCCTGTCCAACCTATTACCTGTTACCTGTTATGTGTTACTTAACCTATTGCCATCCTGTTACCTAACACAGATTAGCTAGATCATGCCACTAAATACATCATCCAGTCTTTCCTTAAACACCTCTAGGGACGGTGAATCCACCACCTCCTTGGGCAGCCCATTCCACTGAGAGACCACTCTCTTTGTGAAAAAGTTCTTTCTAATGTCCAGTCTGAACCTCCCTTGATGCAGCTTAAGACTGTGTCCTCTCATCCTGCCACTCGTAGCCTGAGAGAAGAGGCTGACCCCCACCTGGCTACAACTCCTTTTCAGGTAGTTGTAGAGAGTGATAAGGTCTCCCCTCAGCCTCCTCTTCTCCAGGCTGAGGAGTCCCAACACAAATGACCCCTCCTTCGTCCTCCAAGAACACCACCAAGAAAAAAAATTCACAAAAAGCACTGTAAAAAAAACACTGGTAGCATTCATTTAAACATCAATGTAATGCAATGTATGTAACGCTGTGTAAACTTCAGATGTTGCTCTCACTCTCTCTGGTGACTGTGAACCCAATTTTTAATTGCTTATGCACCCACTATTCTTCTACCCTCAATTGTGACTCGATTGCATAATCATCAGTTTTTCAAGTCAAAAGCAGTCTGCTAACAGGGCAATTAGTTGAAGCACCAAGTCAAAAGCGATAGTCAAAATGTGTTCCTTTTTTTTGGTGACATAACAGCATTTATCATGTGCTTGCAAAAGATTAATAACATACACATGGGTTTGCTACATCCTTTTATTTCCTCTGTATGAATAAGACAAATGCATGTCGGCTATTATTTTTTGCAAAGAGGGTTTTCAGGCCACAAAAGTTAATGTGTCAGGTCCCAGGATCCTGACCTATAACACGTTTCATATGGGATCAAAAAACCATGTCTGAATAGCTGGAATACTATTCATCTGACTCAATGTATTGACTTTATATTGGAGCCAGCTGTATGGATTTCAATTTTTGTCAGTAGGAAGAAATGGATTAAATTTTTCTTTGAAATGCTTTATTTTAAGTACCTATGTAAAGGTGTATTGCCATTCTGAGATTGTGGTATTGTATTAATAAAAACGGACATAGACATTATATTAGTTGGACCTCAAACCAAAATGATCTTTCCAAGATTTAGGAACACTAATAAGTATAACGGGGTAATAGCAAAAGACCTGATAAAGTTAATTGCTTAGAATTTTTAGTTAACAAAATCACAGACACAATTCAACATTTTAAGAAGCTTTGAATATGATTTTCTTTCTTTTTCAAATCCATAAAGTTCAAAATCATCTCCACAGTCTTATAATTGCAGCAGTTATACGACAAGATTCCTTTCAAAGTTGTTACATTCATCTGCTCAATGAGCACATCAAGGCATCTTGACATCCTCTTGTTTGTTCCTCTTTTTTGTTGTTCTTTTTTCTTGTTTGTTGTGGAGAAGAGAAAGTCTCAATTGATGCCACTTCATGATGAGGTGGAGTTTGAGTGACTTTAGTCACACATGTAAAGCATGTACAGATTTTACTTAATTAGAGTATACAGGGGGATGAAAAGACTGCATTCCACAGGTCTGCTTCTCTTTTTAGTGTGGTTAAAGAAGAAAAGAAAAATAAATTATAGTATTCAAGATAATACTTGTTTGTTTGATGGTAGCTATTCCTCTGGAATCCTTAATGCATAGTTTAAATAACAAACCTGCCTTGTAAATGTATTTTACTGCACCCACTACAGCTTGGACAATGAAATGTTTATAAAGTGCAGTAAGTTACACAGAGAGACTAGAGACACATTGGGATCCATTTTATTGAACACAGAACAGTTTCTGATGTAAATTTTATATTGAATTTGCAATTAAAAAGTCTGGTCAGTATACATATACATAGTACTAAATGAGAGACATGGCACTACTATGTGATCTGTAATGTAGTTTTAAGGCATTTTTTCCTTTTTTAATAGATAATATGAAAGTATTCCCTTCCTCCTGACTCATTAAATATCCCAAACACAATGAGGGTATGAAATATCAGTACAGACGGGCGTATCGTGGAAGTTGTAATATAAAGGGACTCTATGTTGTATGAAGAAATTGAAAGAGAATGCAAAAGGACATGGTAATAGGGCAGAGAGAAATGAGGCCTGAGGGAGTCTTCAGAGAAGAGCTTCAGGTATTTGTGTGTTTGTTCTAAGAAAGACTAAAAATTCCCCTGCAGTTCATGTATAGAAAAGAAGTCTTGTCCTGAAATTTTACCTTGCAAAATCATTGTTTTTCCTCAGAACAGTGGAATTGTTCTTCCTGTGATTTATCTAAAGATTAGATGTCTTGCTTTAATATAAAAGTTACCTCTGTATATTTCCAGACATGCGACCTAGCAAATGCAGAAAAATTAAATTAAATCAAGCTCCATTTCATAAACTTGTACACAGGTGGCTCATCCATGTGAGGGAGTATGGCAAGATATTTGAGTCTACCATGACTTACAGCAATAAGCCTAAAATAAAACAATGCAGAAATCACTTTCCTAAGTAGAAGTTACATGTGCAATTGTAGACTAAAACCATCCAAAAATGCAAACAACAACGTCTGTGTAAAATAGACAGAAAGCTCCTCAGTCTCCAGTGTTTTTTTTGTAAGTGTAGTAATTCTACACTGACTTTGTCAGATATCACATGCCTTCCCAAGACACTTAGTACCACTTATGCTCTTCTGATGCATGTGTGGTTTCTCTTTTTATCTGTGTGTCAGCAATAATGTTGAGATCTCAGATATATCTAGCTCATGAAAAAAATTACTATGGGAAGGAGAAGGAGTAGGAAGGTTATGAAAAGTCTGGCAAGGAAAAGTCTGTCAGCTATCCTGCCCGTCTCATGGAAGAAGCACTGCACAATAACATGAACTCCATCCTAACTGCAACTGCACCACTGCCCACAAAAGCTTTGCAATGGGTGGTGACGAAGACAAAACTGTCCCTGTCCAGTCATGCTCTTTAAAATAAAAATAGAAATTGTTTTGAAAGGGAATGTATCTTAAAGAAACAAAATTGAATACATAACCAGCTTCCCAAAAGCTGCTGTTACCTCCATAGGGATAAACCTGTTTCTCTTCCTTTCCTGTTTTTGGTTTGTTTTTTTTTTTTTAATTTCAGAAGGAAGGGGAAAAGGTATGTCTGCATTAGGATGGAGGACAGACCATAGAGAATGAATGTATGGAGTGAAACAGGTGAGGCTGAAGATCCACTGCAAACATTGAATCTTTCTGGGGATCAGAGATGGTTACTTCCAACTCCAGGAAAATGTTTTTCACTGAGAGAGTGATCCCTCAGTGGAATGGTGTGCCCAGGGAGGTGGTGGAGTTGCCATCCCTGGAGTTGTTTAAGAGAAGACTCGATGAGGAGCTCAGTGACATGGTCTAGTTGGTGGAAGGCTTGGTGTCCATGGTTCCATGCTTGTGGGGCTGATCCCTGGGTGGGCATTCGCTTGGGAGTTGGACTAGATGATCCTGTGGGTCCCTTCCAACTCAGAATAGCCTGTGAACTCCTGTCTGGTCTCATGATTAACAAAACCCTTTCTAATCCGAGTAATTTTTCTCTAGTGTTTGGGGGGGGGGGGGCTTTTTGTATGTATGTTTGTTTGTTTATTTATAGTGGTTAGCATAATATTGTGGCTTGATGGTTTCAGAAACATTTGCTGAAAAAACTTTGTCATCCATGTCTTCTTTTCTTTACATAATGTTTCTGATTGAAAGTAACCTATCCTATATATTTAAATTCACTTTCCTCATGTACAACTGACTAACAGTGACTAATTTTTATGTCTACACCTAAAATCCTTTTAGCTGATCACTTATTTGCAGAGTAATCCTCAAGGAATTCCTTCCCACTCTGACTTAGCAACAGGAATGTATGTATATATCTTGCATTACTGCAAGGAAAATTTAAACGTATTTTAAAACTCCATCTGCTTATGTGGGAACAAACCAGAGTCTGTAAACATATCTGTGAAGATGAATTTCTTTCAAAATGCGGTTCAGAATTTTTCTTAATAGTCTGACATGTCACTTTGATGTGTTTTGTCATATTTATGTATATTTTAGCAGAAAATTCACAGAATATATCACAGAATCAGGAAGGTTGGAAAAGACCATAGAGATCATCAAGTCCAACCTATCACCTATTACCTAATCTAGCCAAACCTGTTACATAACCTGTTGCCATCCTACTACCACACACCATCCTACCTATAACACACTACCCTAATATCTAGGTCATGCCACCAAGTACATCATCCAACCTTTTCTTAAAGACCTCTAGGGACGGTGACTCCACCACCTCCTTGGGCAGCCCATTCCACTAAGAGATCATCCTCTCTGTGAAAAAGTTCCTTCTAATGTCAGGTCTAAATCTCCCCTGACGCAGTTTAAGACTGTGTCTTCTTGTTCTATCACTTGTAGCCAGAGAGAAGAGACCAACACCCAGCTGGCTACACCTCCCTTTCAGGTAGTTGTAGAGAGCGATAAGGTCTCCCCTCAGCCTCCTCTTCTCCAGACTGAACAACCCCAGCTCTCTCAGTCGCTCCTCATAGGGCTTGTGTTCCAGCCCCTTCACCATC
>WEKX01013155.1:18745-51563 GCA_013390025.1 Pitta sordida
CTGGAGAAGAGGAGGCTTGGAGGTGACCTCATTGCTGTTTACAACTACCTGCGGGGAGGTTGCTGCCAGGTGGGTGCGGACCTCTTCTTTCAGGCTGATGACACCAGAACGAGAGGGCACGGCCTCAAGCTACGCCAGGGGAGGTTTAGACTGAATGTTAGGAAGAGGTTTTTCACAGAGAGAGTGATTGCTCATTGGAATGGAGTGCCAACGGAGGTGGTGGAGTCGCCATCCCTAGAGGTATTTAAGAAAAGACTGGATGAGGAGCTTAGTGACATGGTCTAGCTGGGGGGTGTAGGGCTGGATGGTCCTGTGGGTCTCTCCTGGCTCGGAGTGGACTGTGCACCTGTGAGGGATCTAGGTTTATGTTTACTACTCTGGGGTGTGCGTTTGGTCTCTGTACAGGTGTTAGATGGTGAGTTGGACTAGATGATCCTTGTGGGTCCCTTCCAACCCATAGTATTCTATGATTCTGATTCTGTAATCATCAGGTCTGCAATATAAATGGAGAAAATTCCCACTCTCCGCATAATAACCACATCCAGTAGCAATAAAATTTATTTCATGTACATTTGTATGAGGTTTACATTCATTTTCAGGTTAATATGTGTTTACTTGAATGAATTTTTATGCCTAAATACTATATACATGGAGAGTCCCATTCAGAGGTGTATCAAGGAAGTCATCAGCATTTCTATAAGGAAGAAAATGAATTCCTGTCTAGACAGTCAGCAACAGGCATCCCTTTTTTCTTCCATATATGTAAATTAATCCATGAGCCATTTGAAATTATCCTGTTCATGCTGTGAATGAACTGGCAGATTTGAGTTACTGACTCAGCTCCAGTGAAAGCTATGGCTGTGGATCGTGGTTTGCTACAAAAGTACACACCATTTCATAGGAGGAACCTTTTCAGGGAAGAAAAGGTAATGAATGAGATCCCTTTAGTGGGATCTGGTGAATGCATTGGTCACTGGGCTCTGTCTTCTTATGTGAAGGACTAGAACAGGGAGCTTTGAGGGAACGTGAAGGAGACTTGTATTCAGCACACACTAGTTTTGCTGTTCAGTGTTTTGCCCTATATAAATAAAGCTTACATTTTTAAGTCTGCTGTCCTTCACTTGTAACACTACAGTCTGCCTTTCATTTTGTATATAACCTGACACATATACTACCCCACACTGATGTGGTAGTACCTTTTACTTTTTTATCCCAAACTGCTGCTACCCTCACAGCCTCATACTGGAGAATTCAGAAAATATTATCTCATCTATTAAGTTTGGATGTGTAGGAAATGATTGCCATTGAAGTCTGAATTTTCCCTTCCTAGCCTTTGCTATATAGCTTTTAGTTGATAATCTTATGCTAGGGATCACAGAAATCTAAATAGATAACTCTAGTAGAAAATAGTGATATAGGTAGCCAATAAGCATTTTCTGATAATGCACATGCAGAAGTCTAAACAGCCAATCGATGTGTGCAACATCTACGCCTCATAAACACTATTACTGCAACTGTTACTGTATAAAAAACTATTCCCAGGAAAAGCTTCTGCAATGGAGAGTATTCACAGATGTGGATGAGCTGAGGCAATCCATACCAGTTATTTTCTTGACCAGTGACTTGGAGAGTTTCCCCTTCCCCTTCTCCTTCACCTTCCCTTTTCCTTTTCCTTTCTCTTAGCTTGTTACACAACAATGCTTTTTGCTGAATAAGCTCGTGACCTAGTTCAGGAAAACCTCTTTGTCCTTGCTTAATGAGCATTTTTGAAGGCACACATTTTATCTTAGTTAATTCTAAAGACTGTGAATACAATAAACTGAAAAAAATCTGCATAAAAAAGGAAATGGGTAAATATGTTCCTTTAGAAACTATTAAGCAACATTACTGTGACAAAATAAAAAAATTAAGCACTTATCAATATCAAGTATTAAAATTAGGGTTTTTTACGTGTAGTCAATATCAAGTCTGTTGATGCAGCTATATTTTCTTACAGTTTTTTTCATTGGCTGAGCAATTAACTCTCATTTAACAGGACATTCATGATTTGTAAATATAACTGAATATATTAGAAGTTAAATGAAATAAATTTAATTATTTTTTACATTCCAGTGCACTAATTAAAAGAATTTTTATGCAATTGTTTTGTTGTTGTTGTCCTAAATTTATCTATTGTGATTACTTTTATGTCTTACACTGAAAGAAATACTACTCCTTGATGCTAGTCAGCTGCGATTTTACTGGTTAAAAAAAAAGTGTTCTCTCCTAATGTATTATCAGTCCAAAAGAGGCTAGAAATGAATGAAAAATTTACCCAGTTAGAAACTGAAGTTGGTTATATGAATGAAATGTTATGTAGAGTTAAACATTTATCCCTGAGTGAAAGAGCCTAAGCAAGCGGACAGTAGACTGCAAAGATTTTTGAAGAGGAAGTTATACATCTTCATTGGGTGGAGGTCCCAAGATGTTGATAGTGGGGTTGCTGAAGGGTTGATCTGTGGGAAGAAGTTATGGGCTTCCCTGTACAAAAGGTGTTATAATGCAGTATTCTGAATAGCTGTCACAAAGACAACAGCTTCTGTGGCCCATAGAAGGTGTTGCCATAGTGAAAAGTAAAATTATATTAACTTGGTAAAATTTATAATTATATAGACAGAAAAGTCTGCATCTGAGATGTATTAAATGGGGAGAGAATCAACATGACAAGTTAGAAGGATCAAAGTCAAATATGTCTTTGGTTGTAGATTTGATGATATTGTCCACTGTGATACAGAAGCAAGCTGATGGTTTCAAAACACAAGGCTAAGATTTACTTTTTAGTCTGACGGATTTTTATCTGGTGACTACTTATCCACAACAGGTTTCAGAGCAACAAGGGGAGATTTTGGACAGAAACAGTAGCTATATAAACTGTCTAGTACAAAAAACCTTGAGATTGAATATATACTTGTCCATAAATTTTCTCTTGCAAAACTTTTCAGGATCATATTCTAAATATATTATTTATTTTTGAGTTCAGGAATTAAAGTTCAAATGGCTAACTATTTGTCTCTTAGCATCTCAGTATTGATATTATCAAAGTTTGCTTTCAAAGTAATATGTTTCTAAGTCAGGTATCTGACGTTTCACTATATTTTTTGTCTATCACTTTAATTTCTGATTAACTTTAACAAAGAATGGGATCCCTCTTTCCCGCAGAGTAGCTTTTTCTTTGTTATTGCTATCTATATTTCAAATGAATTCATTAGGATTCTCATCACAACCCCAAAGTTCATTATCTGATAAGAAAAAAATGTCTTCAAATACATCCTAAGGAATTTCATTTGTCTTATTTATATTCTCAGTAGGCAGCTCCCTTTTGCTTGATAGAGATGAGTATAAGCAAATCGTGATTTTGCTCATTACTTTATCCTGATTGAGATTTTATTTCTGTCCTTTGTTACAAGAAATCCTTATTTGTTTTCTTCTCCCTTTTTAAAATAGGCTTGTGACCCCTGAGATACAACATATGTTCCATTCTTGACTATGAAAAACAAGTTCTAATTTTTTTAATGTTGTTTATATTCAGCAATATATTAAATTGAAAACCTTATCTAGGTAATAATTAAACAACAATTAACTTATTTAAATATATATTTGCTAGGATAAGATTAGTGCTGAATTCATGATATAATTAAATATTTAGACAGCTTATTGAGGGGGAGACAGAAAAGGGAGGCCAGTTTTACATTTAGTCCCAGCTTTCCCTGTAATGAAATATTTAGTTTTTCCCTATTAATCTAAAATTTTTGATCCCATCTCCTATTCAGTTTAATACCACTCAATTCTACTTCATGCTGATGGAGTCTATGAAGTCTTTTCTTCAGAGCTAATAAAAATTGTGGATTATTGTAGCCAGAAGTAGAAGTGCCCTGGAGGAATATTTCATCATCACACAGCCAAACCAATAAAATATTAGAAAGCATCAAGCTGTTAAAGGAGTGAGTTGGACACAATTTTCTCCACCTCATTTCCCCATTCTACTTACAGAGATTCATGTCTTTATTCTGTTATTGCTATGAAAGTTTTCAGTATCATTATGAGACACCTGAAGGTCCATGAAAGAACCTTATGGGTTCTGACAGAGGAAACACAGACGGTACAGGAAGTCTCAGTTGTTTTTTAAGGGCAGCTGGAGGCCAGGTGACCTCTGAAAACATCTCAAGTGATGCCATATTTCTTATTGTAAGCTGTTATGTAAAAAGGGCAGAAAGAGGAGGGTTTTTTCCCAGTCCTTACTACCTTATTTTTGACTGTCAGTGCCCTCAGGAAATAAAACCCCTTATGTCTGACCTGTCCATCAGTGTCCTGTATGTGAGGGATCTTCACTGGCAGATTCACAAGATCAGGGGATAATTTAATTACCTTTTCTAGGGACTGACACTTAATGGTGACCTGGAAGAACCTTTCAGAAGATCTCTCCCCATGTTATTCCGCTGTTGACGATACTGTCAGCAGTTAGTTTCCATACAACTTCTCAATCAAGCTGTTTTGACGATGTTTATGATTCAGTTTATAATTCAGATGGTAACTATTGAAATAAATACTGGAAAAATTTATCAGTCAGACCTCTTCCACTTTGCACCCCCAGATAGCTGCTTCACATATTCGTGGTGTGATTTTTCAGCGATTAAGGAGGTCTGTTTTGGGATTGCGTATGCTCAACCTGACACGCATGAATAATCAAAGTAGGCAGTCATGAATTTGCAAAATCTCCCCCTGCATCTGCCAGTGGCAGTGCTGCATGGCAGCCGCCCATGCCTGCAGCCCCTAGCGAGGCTAGCTTGGCCTCTGACTGTGCCAGCACTGTTCCCATGGTGATGGGCTGGCCAGGCACAGCCAGTCGCTCACTCTTCTCTGCCTAAGGTGGGGTGGGGCCTGGCCAGTGGGGATGCCGAGCAAAGGGCAAACTGTGTTTAAACTTGAGCTCATGAGGTCCTGGAAGTGCACGGTCCAGGGGCTGTACAGCCCGTCCCACTGTGGCAAAAAAACCCAATTAAAAAAACGACTTCAAATTCCTGCTTGCTAAAAAACCAACTAAACAAACCTGCTATTGAAGTAACAATGCTTTGTGGAAAAGCTGTCCCAGTTTGTGTCCCATGTTACCATGGGGACTAGCTGCAAGCCGGCTTAAATGCCAGACACATTCCAGCTTAATCACGTGTTTTGTCACCTTTTCTACAAAACTTTTGTTTTCACACTACACATTAGTAGAGGTTTTGTGTGCTTGCTTGGTTTTTTTTGAAAGTAGGAGTTTGAAGTCCATGTAGTTTTTGAGCTCAATTTCGGGAAAAAGTTTGTTCACTTTAGGCTTAACTCTTTTCTGGTGAAGTAAAACATGGGTTTAAACTCTGCGAGTCTGGCCACTGCAGGGTGCGTCTGGGGCCTGCAAAATTCCTGGAGAGTGCAACGTGTCCTCAGCACCTCTCCACAGCATCAGGATGCTGCTCTGTCAGTGCGCTGTCAGCAGTGTTACCATTGTGACAGGGCAGTCATCGGGCCTCCACACTCGCATGACTGTTGGCAGAGCTATGCAGGGCTGGTCGCAGCCACTGCTGCGCCAGGCCTGTCCCCCAGGAGAGAACACACTGATGAAGGCTCAGAAGTACATACAGCCCCGCAGTGTCTCCTCTGCCCTCTGAAGCTGCCCCACGGGGCAGAGGAGCTATGCACACCGTCCTCAGCCGCAGCTGTGCCAATTGCAGCGTGTCCCCCCGGAGGGAACATGGAGGGCAGAGCAAATAAGACCATACAGCCCCATGGTGCCCCTCCACCCACTGCAGCTGCCGCATGGGGCAGAAGAGACTGGCTTCTCTTCCCCAACCAGAATTTCCAGGAACACCCCGCAGCTGCTCCAGAGCTGGGGCAGGGGGGTGACTGGGGCCAAATTTGCATTTTAATGAACTGCCAGTCTATGCTGACGGAGGGGTGCATGGGGAGGGGTCAAGACCCGTGGTACTGTGGTATAGGAAGCCCGACTGTAGTTGTAATTATTTAGGAGACACCTTTTTATAAGGTAACACCTTTGCTGGATTTTGAGGTCTTTTTTTCTCTAGAATTTTGTCTTTCATCATGGAAAAGACAAGTTTTTAGGAAGGTATGTATTGTTTCTTTCTGAAATCCTTTCTCAGAATGGGAATTACACTGTGTTTCTTTACATGTAACTCTATCCCTCATAATTCCAGCAACATTTCTGTTAAATATTTCTCAGTGGAAAACAGAAATTTTCCAGTTGGAGAATCAGAATAACACCCCACTATAAGCTATACATAAAAGTTGCTTTCTCTTTTCCTTTTAGAATTATCTTGCATTCATAAGTATCCTATCTGTACTTAACTTCTAGGGTGTCCTACTTTTCCTGATACCATCTTTTCCGGCTTCACTGTGTATATAGTCTTCTGTTGGTCAGTCATATTTTCTTTATACAATAATGCAATATGTATCAATGGTCAATGACACTGCTATGCTTGTGTTTAATGTGACACCATTCAGATAACACAGAAGATTTTTTTTGAACATTGAGTATTCAAGGTCATATTCTTTATTGTAAGGTATGCAGACAACTATCTCTAAGATATACAAATTGTGGAGAAGAAAATATTCTTTTGTTACCGTTCACTGTTTTCCCAATATTTCTGTGAATTTTAGATTTTGCTTCTGGAAAAGTTTAAAAGCATGACAGTATGAATAATATTTAGAGAAACTTCATTTAGATACTTGATAAATCCCACCAAGAATCAGCTTACTGACTTACAATCCAGGGGTAAGTCCTATAATTTGCTGAAATTTTGTTGCTGTATTTGTTTATTCTACATTTCACTAATGTCCTGTTCTTATAATTTCCAAACACCTCAGTAGAAATCTTACTCAGGCAAGGTTTTAGTGTTTTTATCTCAACTAGAACCTGAACAATGAGCTGCTCTGAACTTTCATTTCCTTGTTTTACCTATCATGGCAAGTCCTGTTGACACATTTGTCCCGCTGCAGTGGTTATTCTTCTATGTGGCATGGACTCAGGAGGACCATTATGTCAGAGATGCCCATTCCAGCACACAGGATAAGTTTCTTCTGTTTCTACTAGCTCTTTCTTTCTTACCTTCTTCCATTTTCTTCTTCTTCTCCTTGTTATTGTTCACCTGTCCTTCCTGACAAACGCATCTAAGATATTGCACACATGAGCAAAGTTGACTTTCTCCAAGAAACTTAACAGGGGGTTTATTGCTGTTCAGTGTTCTATTTATCCACCTTATTAAATGCTTAAATAAATTAAATCTATTGGACAGTTTGGAATTCATGTGTCTGTGTCTGTCCCTTGAAGATCAGAGCAGCGCTAACACTGAGCAAAGCATTCTGCACTTGCTTCAGACTTCCTGAATGTGTCCACTTTCTCATCCAAGGCCACTGCGAACAGCTAATGATGACATATTTCCACCTAGGATGTATATCGCAACTTCCCCCCTTCCTAGTTCTTCTTCAAAAACAGGTGACATCACTCCTCAAAAATCTCAAATCTAACCAAAACATTTAATTATCTATTTACTTCCAAGTATACCTTTATTTTCAGATAGCTTTATATCTCTCTCTTTTTTAGGACCTAGAATGAAACTGAGGACTTTTCCATTGCTTATCCTTTCTAAATTGTGTAAAGATTTTGCCTTTATGATATACAACAACAAGACCTGTCCTGCCTTTTTCAACTGCAACAAGACCTTCTATCTTACCTTTTTCAACTGCATTAACAAATTCAGTTTGTCCACTGATAAGGTTGGCAGTTCTATCACTCTTCTAAGTGTTGTTCAGCATGGAGTGATGGTAAGCATGCTTCTACATGAAAAAGTGTTTCTCTCAACACAAGATACATCATGATAAAATACCTGTCTCTCTTGAAAAGAGACTATTTAAAATTAAATTTGGCTATTCAGTTTTCTTTAAGATGTTGAATTATTCATTAATGATGAGTCCAAAAATATAGGTTTTCTCTTATTTGTAAGACAGACACAATTTGTTTTGCATTTGACTGAGTATATAAAAATGAATTAAGATTCAGAACTATTCATGAGCTTGTTTTCGTGCAATGTGTTACTCATGTCACAACATTGATAACTTATTTGACATTATGTCATCCAGCAGCTGGAGTCTTTCCTCTGTAATCCTTATTCTATTTTAATTTTTTAATTATTAGTATTCTGCAGTGAATGACTACGCACTGGAAGAGAATGCCCAGAGAGATTGTGGAGTCTTCCTCACTGGAGAGGTTCAAGAGCTGTTTGGACACAATCCTGTGCCATGTGCTCTCAAATGACCTTGTCTGAGCAGAGAGTTTGGACCCACTGTGATCCCATTCTGTGATTCTGTGAATAACAAAGTCTTAGAGGCCTTTCTGAAAGCATCCTCCTAAATTATGTTACACTGACAAGGTAAAGCCAGTTTGATTTAATATCAAGCACACAGCTTGCAGCAATATAGCTAAATCCTTTTAAAATTGATTGCTAAAAAAATTGAAGCTTTGACAGTTTTTGTACTGCATACTTTGTTTATTGTTTTCTTTGCCTGATAAACTTGAATCACAAGTAAACTTTTCCCTTTGAGGGAAATTCAGTGCATGAAGAGCTTCACAATTTATTAGTTAACCTCTACTTAGTAGAATTCATTGTGGCCTGGAATGAGGTTGTAGAGGAAAATTATTCCTGAATAATCTATTTACATCTCTAACAGTAGGAAAGTAAAATGTTGTCAAAGTGAAAGAGGTACACAGGCTGTGGTGAAATTCTGAAACACAGCATTCAGAAGAAATGGCTACAGTGGGGGGTACTGTTGAATTTAAATTTAGAATGATACCTAATGAAATGGTGAAAGAGCAAAATCCATAAAGTCTTTGAGGGTTTCAGCCAATAGACGTATTTAACACAGAAATGACCCTTTACCTAAAGAGCTGAAATTTTCAGTATGGCAGCTTCCTCAATGCACTTAACCAATTCCTTCACCCACCAGAAGCAGGGCTTCCTCCCTGGGATGTGAGAATTTCCTGCTGAGCTGATGGAAAAAGTAACAGTTTTAGATTGCAGCTTGAATGGAATTGAATAGTTTTAACGTATCTTTAAGGCAGACTTCATGATCTTGGTCTTCTTCAGTTCTTTCAGATTGATGCTTAATGCAAATTAGCTCTGATCACATTTTCCTGTGTTTCCTTCAAAAAATTCTTGACATTCATCAACTTGTTTAAGATTATCATCTAAAGAATTCAGGATGTGTTTTGCATGATTATTTACTTTATGTAATGGATTGAATTTATAGAGCAGAAAGAGTTGGATTCCACGAAAAAGAGGGGAAAAATTAAAAGCAATCTCTAAATTTCCCTCTTCAACATTTAAAGAATACATAATTTCTATAAGCATGATAAAATTTGAGTAAGTTAGTAACTGAAAATAGAACACAGACAGGAAAAATATATCTGCTTTTATTATAATGCCTTCACAAGAGCTAAACACAGCTGTAAGAATAGTGCTTATATATTTAAATCTGTGTTAAGAAGCAGTAATGTTTTTCTGCTGATACACCTAGATGATGATGAAAAAAAGGTGACTACATTACAGCATTCTCTATGTCATAAAGTAAAATATGGAGATAGGTACATTCACAGAATCACAGAATCACAGAATATTATGAGTTGGAAGGGACCCACAAGGATCATCTAGTCCAACTCACCACCTAACACCCGTACAGAGTCCGAGAGCACATCCCAGAGCGTAACACCACCTAGATCCCTCACAGTCTAGCAGGCCACTCCGAGCCGGAAGGGACCCAGGGTCATCCAGCCCTACACCCCCCCAGCTAGACCATGTCACTAAGCTCCTTATCCAGTCTTCTCTTAAACACCTCCAGGGATGGCGACATTAATGACAGAGTTTGTGTAACACAGAAATGGATGCTCTTACAGCCTCATTCAGACTTGTATTTGTGCTGTAAAGATTTTCCTGTCCTAGCATAATCAGACAAAAAGCAATATCTTTGCTAACAAGGAATTAAATTAATTCTGCTAGTTCTTTCACTTGTCAAAATACATTGTTGATTTGAGCAATAATCTACTGATCCCAGTCATGCCTGAGTGATGACCTTCACATTACTGCCTTATGAGATGGCTAGAAATCTTAGTAGTACATAATATAATAAATATTTAATTTCATTTAATACATATTCAGCAAATCATACTTGTTTCAACATATGTTTTTTAGTGACAGATCCTTAAAAGTAAATAACAACATAGCACCAAATATGCTCTTGGTTTGAGGACCGAGGAGCCAGTTTTAATAGGGAATAATTTATTAGAATTGTTGTTCTTCAATATACACTCTCTTGCTCTTTAAAAATACCATTTTCTGTGATGCATAAAAATATTTGTCTTCTCGTCCCTCTTAATAAAGAATCAGTGCTGAATTTAAGATCTGTAAGCCTCTTCCTAAACCATTCTCTCCTCTCAATCAAGAGTCAAATCTCTATTCTATTTAAACCATAATAGGTTAGGAATTCAGCAAGATTAATTATTAAGAAGACTTGGTTATAGAAAATGAATTTGCCAGGTTTTTTTGTCATTTGAATAGGGTTTTCTTTCTCCTCTTTTATCTACGTGACAGATGGGACACTAATAATGCAAATGCTCTTAATGTAACTCCTAAAATACACGGTATTTTTGTTTTAAAAAGTTAGAGATTTATGCTATGACCATAATATAAACCAGAACTATTTCAAACCTCAGTGTGGCAGATCATCTCCTAGACGAGAATGTATGAAAACAGCTTAACAATAACTCCATCCTTTCAAAGTTTATTTTAAATACTTGATCTCAGCAAGGCAGGGCATAAAAATGTAAAAGCAAAGCAAATCAAATGAAATAAAATAGGTAACATAACATAACCACAGGCCCAAAAAAACTTTTAAAGGAGAAATCAATTTAAAACTTATAAAATAAAACTTGTGGAAACTGCCAGTGTGAACTTAGGAAAAGAAGAGTCCATCGACTTTCACAAAAGAGTAAAAGGGCAGCTATGCAGCTCTTCTAGCTCTGTCTTTCTAATATGAGCTACAGCCCTGTGGACATCAATCATAAGAAAGTGAAAGGATGTTTCTTAAGGCAGTTCAGCCACTGACTTCTGCTGTTATATTTTGACCAAGTAGTAGATTCAAAATTTCAGAATTGCATAAGGTGGCAATGCAAAGTTTTTATCACAAAACGCTAATCAGTTCTACCTGACTAAGAAGTGAGAGCATTGAGTATCTTTTTTTACCTATGTTAGAAAATCTGACATCGGTAATTTGACAATGAAAAATCAAAAAAGCCAATCAAACAAAAAAACCCCCTCAAACCAACCAAACACCAAACAGTTATATTTTGAAAATATTCTAATTATCAGGCAAAAATTAAATAAATAATTTTAATCGAACCCAGGAATGTTTCGAAAGAGGTTGTGAATTTATTGTAAACGTTTTTAAGGACAAATGTAAATCAATCCAATACTGACATGTGGTATAATGCAAAACATGTACTGCTAATAAAACAACACTTATTGCTGAATAAAATTAACAGAAGCCTGAGGCTATATGGGGCCATATCATGTTCCACTTATGTACTCCATTATGTGAAACAGACCACTGTGCAATCTTAACAAGTTCTGGTTTAATAATAGTGCTTACAACAGATCCATACCGTACTCTGTAATACAAAATTCCTCTGCAGGGATTCAGTCAGGAGACAGACTGCTATTACAGGAGCCTGGCTACATGCAGTTATCTGTTCAGGGCAAACCTTCTGGGAACCTTGTTTTAGTATCAAAGTCTTAATAGAGCATGACCTTGAGTGGAGGGGCAGGCAATTTGTCAGAATGTTTGGGTGTGAATGCTTGCTCAGCAATGCTTTGAAAAGATCCATCCGTGCAGGTCACATTGTGCTTGAAAGCTGCTCAGGAATAAGGTGACTATATTCAAGCAGTAATGTCCTTACATCCCAACTCAAATAATAGAAATAATGTATAGTGTGCTGCCATTTTTATAATTTAGGATTTTTCAGGTTATTCCTGACTATAATCTACAATTTATACAATCTTGCAATTTCACAAGGAAGCTGTAATTTTTTGCTCAGATTTTTATTTTTTTCTGTAGTGAATAAACATTATTTTCAAAAAGCTATACCTGTTATATTTGGTTTATACTTTCAGGACAAAATTCAAAAACTGAAGGAACAGTCACAATTTGCTATGTAAGATCTATCTTTTAAAAATGCAATGAGTCTTGATCAGCCATTGAGGAGGAATTTTAAATGCTTGAGCAAGATCTGTCATAGCCATAAAATTTTAGTTTTAGGTATTCTAAACTGCAATTGGAGAAATTTATGAGCTTCTTCAGTAAAACATTAATTGGGGTCTCCTTCCATAAAATTTCCTAGAAGTCCAATAAAGTGTGTTTTTCAAAAACCTCTACTCTTTCAAACCACAAAGTATCTCCTTCATCAATTATTAGTCTGCTCAGAATTGGCCTTCAACACTTTAAATAGCTGTCCTTTGCATGCTGCCTGTGTTCAGCTATAGAAAAAATTGTAAAATATATATTTCAGAATTCAAGTTAATACTAATAACCCATTATCTAACCCTTTTCTATATCCACTTCCTTAAAGATAGTAGAAGTCTGAATCCTCATTTCTACATGCTGAAATTATTTTTGCTGAACAGTGTAAAAATGTATACAGTTGACAAAATTAGCTAGTGAGAAATAATGTCAGTGCAATAAAGCTGTTTTATGAAGTGTGTGAGCTTTATGAATATAAGATACAAGAAGTAATTTCTACTATCCTGGTCATTTGCAATTTAAGGATGTGAGCTACCTTGTTATTGAGGTGAACAATTGCTTTACTTTCATGGAAAGCCATATCTCATATTCTGCTGTAACACCTAGCCCATGTTTAGTCTATCAAAGTGCTTTCCATAACAGATTATTATTTAAGCTCAAGTTTGAAAGGGAAATATTAAATCCCACTTACGTAACAAAGCTGTAGGGATGTTCTACACAGACCTCAGAGTAAGCTGCAACAGATCCATATATCTTCATGTTGTATTTGGCTTCCACCAACACTAGGCTGACCTGGCCATCTACACAAGGTGTAGTATGACACTACCATTAGGTTTTTCACCATCCTGTGTAACACCATCTTGGTCCCTCAATTCTGGGCTTTTAAAGGACTTCTGCAAAACAACTGCAGCAGTAGCAACTATTTGTGTTCAAGATGAAGGCATTTCTGTTACTATTTTTTCCTATAAAATAACTAATATAAAATAAAATAATACCTGAAATTATTTGTCAGATTTCAGAGCCTTTCCTATGACACTGCTGAAAATAGTGTTAATATACTAAAAAAAAGACAAGATATTCTTATTATAATTTCTATTTATGTAAGCAGAACTTTTTCAAAGCATGATTACTTTGCCATCAAAGATCAATATTACCAATAATGATGCAGCTGCATTTTTCTAAGGAATAAGTATTGTAATGGTTTATTCTTGCCGTGAGATGGTGTTACAATTAATTTTGTTCTCTTTAAACTAAAGTTCCTCAGTGTTCATTAATCAACAAATCCCTTACATTCTTTAAATAGACAGCTTTGGAATGGTTTCTTCCATGCCTCCATACCTATATAGTTTTCCAGTGACAATTGTCTCTTTCTCTGTTGTATGACATCACTTTCTCTTGAAGGTTAGAGAGCATGTTTGTACTACTCACATGAAACTTCTGGGAACAGCAATGAACATTTTACACATGGATGAGAGATGTGTCAAGAAGAATTGAGATCAAGACACTGTGTCATTTAATTGAACTATAAAATCTTTGTTCACCCATGTCACAAGTTTTATATGCAGTTCTGATCTGCATGATAAGAGGAACGTAGCAAAAAAATTACCGAGTAGGGTCATGAAGACAATTAAGAGAGTGAAGAAGCATAGAAGTTCCCAAAACTTGATACAGTTCTTCTGTTTTGTCCCATTAGGACTGAGTAGAGGGGCAGGATCACATCTGTCAGCCTGCAGGCAGCACTCTTCTTAACGCACCCTAGGATGCCATAAAATTCTCTGCAATTGGCAGGGCAGAAGAGAATGCAACCTACATTCCAGATCCCTTGATCAGTTGTTCCAGGGCTCTGAGGTTGGTTAGATCATCTAGTGTAAAAATGTAGGTAGACCTTGAACACTATAAATGTGGAGACCCATTCAGACTGTCTCTCATTGATATCTTGTCACCTGTATACATACAAAGACCAAAAATGCTATCATAATCATCTTAGTACAATTAATTATTACAAAAATTAGTGTATGTCTAATGACAGGACTGCATAGAGGGAGACTTAGGTGACCTAAATATCTTCTTGCTGTCAGGGTTCTTGGTTATTGGTATTGAAATTTTACCTACAAATATGCATTTGATTGAAGAACTATAAAGAAATTATAAAGAATTATAAAGAAAATCTGAGATTTCACTCACTCTTTATAGAACTTTTAAATTAGCCTAGATGCCACTCTTGCTTTCTTACACATTTAATATACATCATATTTCTGTTATTGAAATATTACCTGACATTGCAATCCTTACTGCTGGGGAGATCCCAAAATAATTGTATGAATAAAAATGAAGAAGTTAGTATTTCAATATTGCATTGTCAGCCTCTAGAGATTTTTTTTGCACTTACTCCTCCACCTTCCCCAGCTGTCTAAAACTGTTTTGTAAAGATAAATCTACCTTAGAAAACAGCACATTGTTACTGAGATGCAATTTGAAGTTTCCTCTGAGACCAAATCCATTTTCTCCAATTAGTGGAGCTGATAAGTGTTAACCTTCATAGTTAAAGGAATAAAAAGAACATGAAAAAATTCCAAACCTCGTCATCTGTAAATGTTCTACAGGGATGGTAGATTTTCCTCTAACAGACGATACAAACAAAGTAGGAAAATTTAAATTTAATTTCTCATTTACATTTTACTAGGAACTTTTAAAAACTTCATTATCAAACATTAGAAAGAAATTAGTGTCAACTCTTAGGTTTGTCCTATACAAGTATTTTTATTTTTATATTCAAAGCACATGAAGTAAACAGAACGTATGGCTTAGATATTCCGATTATCTCCAATATATCATGTATTGTAATATATTACAAGACCTTTATGTGCCATTTTTTATGAGTGTAGTTTTCTGTAATAACTACAGAGCTGTCATCTTTAAAGGAAATCTCACCTAATACTGGGTTCTCCCTTAAGTTCCTTGCAGAACTAAAAACACATTAATTATATACCTACTTGCTTAAGGGTTAATTACTTTTTTCAGGGTCTTTGATTTCAAATATACCTATCTGTTGTTGCATTTATCTAGTGTGCACTACATTTCATTTTATCAAGTATATTTTCAATTTCAACCTCTATCTGCATCAAGTGAAAAACCCCCAACAAACCATGGAATGCGCTACATAACCTGCAATTATCATAGACTTACCTTCTGATTTGCTTCCTCATAATTGCTACAAGATATACCGTTAGAAAGTCCTGATTTTCCTCAGTTAATCTCTGCATTTAGAAAAGAATTTCAGATCCAACGAAACTTTAGTTGCTCCAATATTTCCTTATCCTATTATTACACTCCATGTTTTTAAATGATCTTTCTCGACTAAGAGTTTACAAAGGATTAATTTAATTTCCTCTGCTAGTCTAATGAGATCCCTGGGAAAACTCCTTCACTCTTGGAACAGACCACCACCAGACTCTCCCCAGAGAGCTACCATCTCTTACATCCTCTTTCTTCCTCACCATTCACTCCAAACTTGACAGATATGAAACCATGTCACTGAAACCCATGACTCTGTATCAAATGGTTCCTTCCAGTTATACTAATTCCCCCCATAATGACCTGTTTGAAGCTTCCAAATAGACTTAAGCACACCACATAAAATAAATATGTAATGCAGAATGTGTTTCCTTGGCTGTAGCACTATTGGAGAAGAGAAAAAAACTCTATTCATCGTGTATATATGTATCCATGTACGCATTAGATGTACATAGCCATCCATTTCATGTGGAAGAGAAGAGAGAATCATGTGTAACCATCCCTTCTAGTCAGGAAAAGAAGGATCCATGGACAGACTGAAAATTCACTGCTAAGGTCATATTGTGAAGATCATCTGGTATTAACATATATTGTAAGAATAACATTATTGTTTTGCAGTGCTTTCTGTCTGAGTTATGAGAAAAATGCTGAAGCTCAAGAGTTCTTGGTGAAGATCTTACAGTCCTTTTCTTAAAAACAAACAAAATCCAAAACGAAAAGACAAGACAGGAAAGAAGTCAAAATTTAGTCACAGCTTTTTTTCAAGCTCTATATTATATATTTTATTGAAACTCTCTAAAATGAGTTATATAAGATAAGCCCTTTATAACCCATACTGGGTTTACTTCACTATGGTATAACTACTGATACATTAGCAAATATATCTTACAGCAAACATATCTTATAAAAACCAGTGGAACAGAATTGTAGCCTATATACCAAAATTATTATTTATATATTTTCATTTTTCTTTAGTTTCAGAACAAAGAGCTCTTCTCTGAAGAAAATTTACTTTGATATAGCATATTTGTATGATTTATTCTATGTGCCCTGGAAGCCAGAGAATTGTATAATGGTGAATGCATATAAAAACTTCTTTGTTTTTTCTTATCATGTTGAATGGTAGAGGCTTGGATGGAAGGAGTGTGGTGCCCATGGTTCCACACTTGTGGGCCTGATCCCTGGGTGGGCGTTTGCTTGGGAGTTGGACTAGATGATCCTGTGGGTCCCTTCCAACTCAGAATAACCTGTGAACCTCCGATACTGGAAACTCAGAAATGCATTTATTCAAATTACTGGTTTTAGAAAAAAATATTCAAATCACTGGTTTGGGATGGGGTGTTTTTTTTGGGTTAGGAGGGGTTTTATTATTTTTTAAAAGTTAAATGCTTTCCTAGCAAATTTATTCCACTCCAATGCATAATTACAATGCATATAAATTTCAAACATAAACCGTTGGTCAGGACATCCATGCTATGGTATTAATCCCTCTGTGTTAATTCACTAACTTGTTAAATACATGTGGACACAGCAAACACTGCAGTTCTATTTGCAACTGAGAAGACATGGACCGTGTCTGGTACACTATATGGCTCCCCAAGGTTTAATAACCTACCAGCTGCCTATATCTTGATGACTTACCTTTTTTCTTCTTCCTAGGTGGCTAAATTAAATCTCAAACCTACTGTGTCAATATCTACAAAGAGCAAAGAAGGCAAATTTCCCTTAGGAAAAGTCGCAAGTAAATTTCCAAAGTTCATTTACATTTTTAAAACAAAAAAAAAGCAGAAAACAATAATTCAACCACTTGTGTAGGCAAAACTTAAGTTTATAATGAAAATTACCAAGGAAATGTTTAATTACTGCTTTCTATTTTCCTCTTCCCTCTCCATCTTCTAAAACTAGCAACTTATATTTGTGAAATTTGAAAATCAGTGGTATAAAAGGAGAAAATTTCTACAATGTGATAAAACAACAGAAATCATTGGAGAAGAGAAGAAGGTATCTTAAATATATTAGAATTGGTTATTATAGAAGTATTTTGCCTGAAACAGGACAGATATGTTTGGGATCAGAGTTTCATAAAGTTGCCGATTCAAATGTCAAGGTTTTCAAAATTTTTCCTTCTTTCACTATGAGGGGCATGGTAAACAAAACCAAAAATAATACACAGATATAATTGGTTTGTCTCAATAATTTGGAAACAAAAGTAAAATTTCCCTCTTTTCTAGAGTTATAATGAAGTATAATGTCTAATTATACAGGAAGAACAAGCTGTAGTCAATTTTTAAGTAAATCTTTTCATATGATCATCTCCACATCTTGCATGGCTGAGGTTAGCAATGATTGCACTGAGGTTCTTTGCAAGTTGGAAATAAATCTTTGGTATTATTAATAACCTGGACAAGGTGAAGAAGAATGATCAGCCATTGTTTGCACCATCTAGAGTGGAGCAGTAGATCTTTTCTCTGTGTCACTTTGCTGACATGAGACCATACAAAATACGTGTAAAATGCCACAACTTCTTATTAATCTAAGACTTCTATACGACTTTGTTACTGCAGTGTATGACTGTGTTATAATTCTACATCTTTTTATTCCCATGGAGACCATATTAAAAATCCAGAAACTGCTATGCCTGGCAGTGAGAAGAAGAAAACGGACAGAGGCACTGAGAGCTGGAGATTTTCCCAGTGTCAGCAACCCTGTGATGGGTCCAGAAAGTAAACCTCCAGCTGAAGAGATGCCAGGCAAAAAATTCTTTCCTCATTTATTTATGTAAATGGCAGAATTTTACACTTATATGTTTGAAGATGAATGGTAGATCAAATAAGAAAAATAAGAAAAGAACAGAACAGCCTGCCCAGAAGAAGTGAGGTTTCGCAAGTGTCTGAAGCATGAAAATGTTGTGAAGATATGTTTTGAAGATTAGGCAGAAGGTAATAAAGTTACCAGATGAAGGGAACAAATATTAAGATTGAAGGGATATCAGAAAAGAGGAAGACTATCCGCTAAAGGAGGGGGGGGGAGGAAAGGCAATGGAGAGCCCGAGAAAATTAGATCAGGCAAGAAAAAGTAAAGAGGTTGAAGGAAAAGACGTCCTGAGCCAGAATCCAATAAATCCAATAAATAAAAGCGGGTTTTGTATCAGGACAAATTGGAAAGAATAAAGTAGGTAGAGAAGAAATTTAGGCTAAAGAAAGGAGAGAAATCCTAGAAGTTAAATTCATTTCAATTATATTAATTTCAATTAAAATTATCAATATTTTAAGACGAAACATAAATAAATTAAAAAAATAATTATAATGGCAGAAATTACGGATTTGTGAAGAAAAAGAGTTGCATTTTGTATTGTGTTCATGTTCTATTTACATGTTGAAATACAAATCAGAAATTAATTTAACTGTGTCTACACAGCCTGTGAAGGTAAAGACAAAATTCAGAGATTCTTAATACTTTTTTTCTAACACCTACTTACAGTGAATATATTTGCAACATCAATAATTTCTTTTCAAGCAATGTCTTTTGTATTATCATGTCAAGGTTTGTTTTTTCCTTTTTTTTTTTCCAGTTTTGTTCAAACTTTATTTTTAAGATATGAATCACAACAGTATTTCCTTGATGTGTGTGATAGTGCAGTACTGCTGCTACTATACATTTTTGACGTGTTCGAGGACACCACTTAATGTATGCTTTGTGTGCTTTTTCTGAAAAAACCCAAATGAATCACAGTACTTAATATGAGGTAACGGGAGGACAAGTGGATGAGAGAGTATAACAACCCAACATGCATGGAAGATCTAAATTGTTTGATTCACGTGAAAACATAAACACTTGTGATCCATGTGGAGCCTTGGCAATAAGAGAAATATTTAAAATCAGTTCCAGTAGAAACTCCAATTATTTACACAGATGTTCTAAAGTCATATTGTACACTCCTGGGATGAATGACTTCAGCAGTTCCATTGGATATTTTGAAAATCTAAGTGGTATGCAAACACCTTTCAATTTATATGTGAACCAAACCAAACATTTTTCTAAGTGTTTGTAAGGAAATTTTTGAATACTGTCTTCCCATATTCTTTCCACAGTAAATGTTATTTTTTTCAGCTAAAAATAACTCAGTTTTACCACCTAAACCAATATTACAGCTTTCATTGCTTTTTTAAGTTTTCTTTAGTTTTTCTTTATTTTCTTTTTTTACCTTTTCTTTTTTTTTTCTTTTTTAATAAATACATTGTCTCTCCTATGAGTCTTTATTCAAAGTAAATGCTGACATTCACAACTTTGAGAGCAGATGTTGAACCTCTTAGAGCATAGGCTTGACAATATCTCTGATTTGGCAGAGAAAAAACTTCTCCTGTCTGCCGGTATGCATCATTCAAAGCAATCATCT
This sequence comes from Pitta sordida, assembly GCA_013390025.1. NCBI lineage: Eukaryota > Metazoa > Chordata > Aves > Passeriformes > Pittidae > Pitta > Pitta sordida. The sequence goes on from WEKX01013155.1 coordinate 38,811, forward strand.
ACCAATTAAAGCAAATAGGGAGTAAAAACAATGATAAAATTCTTGTAGTACTCTTTTTACAGCTCATCTGGATTCTAGTTGTAGCAACAAGAATAAAGAGAAAACAGAAAAAGCTTCGTTAAGTAATTTTAAAAATCAATGTGCCACTGTCCTAAAAATGTCTTGAGGCTGTGGATATTAGCAGTGGGATTGCCGCTCAGATAACAGTTAGGTAATCACAATTAGTGGTCTAAAGCCTGGGATTAATGAATAAGTTAAGTTTTCCCTTTCTGCCCAACTTAATACAATGCTCAGTTTCACAGGTTCTTCTGAGTTGGAAGCGACCCACAAAGATCATTGAGTCCAACTTCCAAGCGAACATCCACCCGGGAATTGAAACCACAACCCTGGAGCCATGGGCACCACGCTCCATTCATCTGAGCCTTCCATCATCTAGACCATGTCACTGAGATCCTCCTTTGATAATGAGGTGTTAATTCTTTTATTAATAATGAAATGTAAGCACAACAAAGTTTTGTATTTTTTATATGTACATGTTTTTATATACATTTTTATATACATTTTTTTATATACAAGTTTTTCAAGATGAGAGCTGTCACGATGTCATGGGGAGAGGCCTTTTGTTCTGTTGTAAAACTTTTCTCCTTTTTATTGGAACAGACAATAGGTATCTCTTCTTATCCCCCTTTCCCTCCCCTGAAAAGAATGTGGCCAGGAGAGGGGTTTTCTCCTTTTTTATCTGTCAAACTATGAAGGATCCTGTGTCTTATCTTCCCTCCCTGGCAAGGCATGTGACTAGGGGAGGGGCCTGAAGGCCAGGGCAGGCTCAGTGACAGCCAATGGCATGTGAAGACATGCCCACAAGACATGTGACGTGGGAGGGGTCCAAGGCCCTATATCTACAGCTCCTGTGCCTCAGAAGGAGAGGTTCATGGACCTTCTGGACTGAGGATGCCTTGTTTTCACCTCTGATCTCTACTGCTGCCATTTTGCCAAGGACAACGTGGACCTTTGACTCCTCATCTCAGCATAGCTTTTCTCCTGCCGACTGCTGGATCTCCCTGCAGCCCCTTGGACATTTCAGAAAAGGATCACTGGCTGTTACTCCACTGGTTTGCCTACCCTGAACCCTATTCTTCTGACCCTGGAATCCTGGAGGTGCCCTGTATTTCCCATTTCTCTACAGTTGTCCTTGTTCCGTTTTTTGGGTTTTGTTGTGGGTTTTTTTGATACTGTTATTGTTGCTGTTCAAACATATATATATATATTTGTTATATTAAATTTTTTCCTTCCTCCCAGTAAAGTTCTTATTTCTCTCCATATATGTATATATATATTATTCAAGTATTTCTAAATTTAATGCATTCTTCATCTTCATTGACCCAGGATACACGACAACAAAACACCTCCATGGGGTTTTAGGAGAAGAGACATTTTGAGAAGTCAGATTTTCACTCTCACTTTCATCCTGACTTTAGTTAAATAATATTTTGCAGAAGACACAAGCTACAGTTTCTTTCTAGACTCAGATTGGTTGTGTTTGACTGCATGAATGTGAAAGTAAATATATGGAAATCTGAGATGTGTATAAACTAAATCTTACAAGTCTTTTTCTGATCCACTGGGTCTTTTCTGTCCAAAAGAAATGAGGAGTCAAAAGTATACTCTAAAACCTGTGCTTTACTGCTTCTCAGTTCTCATACAAAGTAAAGATGAAGTGCTCTGTGGAACACTAGCAAAATTTACTTTGTTTTTTAGGCTTCATATATCTAAGTTCTTGTATTGAACTATATATTACTATATGGTACTATATGTTGAATTAACTAGTTTCCTTTGACTTCAGTTAGAAATAACATAGATCTCAATAGTAGCAGTGAAAAGATAAGTTTAGGAATTTAAGCAGTCCTTTGTACACTCACAGATCAGACCTGTGAAGAGCCAACTGGAATCCTAAATGTCTAAATATAGAGTCACAAAATAACTCAGGCTGGAAGGGTGTTCCAGAGACTGTCGAGTAGGTTTGAACCTACTGTTCAAAGCATGTCCAATCTGAACACATTTCTTAAGCCTTTAAATTACCTCCAAGAATGGAGGCCTCTCTGGGTACCTATTTTAGTGTTTGATCAACTTCATGCTGAAAAACATTTTCCCTACATTTGAATTGGGAGGATCCCGTGTTCAGCTTTTGTCTGTTCTGTCATCATTTCCATGCACTCTTCTGAAAAGAGTTCTACTCTGTTCTATTCCTTCAACCATCAACTTGCAGTTGTAGAGTAGTACAGACAGGTACAGTACAGGTCCCCAATCTTCTGGCACTAATTCTGTGTTCCAGTGTACTGACCATCCTGGTATCTTGCTCAAGTGTGTCAACCATGTCAGTGTACGTGGCTTCCTCTCTGTGTGTTTGCATTTGTGTGTGCAAATGTATACTCATTGGGAATTTGTGATTAGCTGTATTGATCATTAAACCTCAACTATCAGATTCATTGACCTCTAATAATTTTTGCAAGATATTGATTCCATTCACATGTAAGCTGTTACATATTCAACTTTTATTCAGTCTGTGCCATAGGATGTGCCTGGGATGGCAAGTCATGCTTCTCTGCACCTGCCCCATCAGGTAATTGGGATGGGTCACCTATATTGGCTCAAATCAGTGTTAAGGGAGGGATTGTACCGACTGTGCGAAACTGTGTCAGGGGAACTTTAGATTAGGCATTAGGAAAAGATTCTTCACCGAGAGGTTGACTGTGTACTGGAAGAGGCTCCCCACGGAAATGCGTCACCCAATTACACATTAGTGTTAATCATTTCATTCAGCCTTTTTGTCTACCGATGCTGTTTTCTTCACGTTACTTTTAGGCTGCTATGGTTACTAGTCTACATGTAAATACTTTTAACTTCTTTCCACCTATCAAATTGAGCTTCCCTTTCTTAGTCAGAGTTTATAAGTGTAATTACATGAGTATTTGTCACTGGCAAGCTCATGGCACCAAACCAGAGCTCTGGGAGCTCAGTTCTTTCTTCAACTGTGGAGCCCAAAACTGAACCAGATTTCTTCTCAGCAGGGCTCAGTAGAGAGGCATGATCCCTCTTCCTGCTAGTTCCACTCCTCAGAGGGTACATTGTCCATTTCACATTCTGCCCATCAGGACCCCTACTTCTGTGGAAAAAGACTCAGACCCTGTTCCACAAAGCTACTTTCCAGCGACCCAGTCTGCAGCAGGTACTGCATTTATTTTTTTTTTAACTTCTTGATGTTCCCATCAGCCCATTTGTCCAGTCCCATTTGTCATGTCCCCCTGAATATCAGCCTTGCCCTCCAGCATATAAACCTCTGCCCTTCAAATCTGTCTGATTCTATTGTTCAGTTTTATAAAAGTCACAGTTTTGATCTCTGAGAGATACCACCAGTAACCAGCTGCCAGCTGGAATTTGTAATGCTGATATTACCCTTTGATCCCAATGGGAAAGCCAGCTTTTGACTCACTTCCACGCAGTTGTCCATTTATTGAGTTCCTATTTGACCAATTTAGCTATAAGGTTACTCTGGGGGACCATGTCAAAGACCTTAGTGAAACAACATTCAGTGCATTCTCCTTGTTCACAGTGCTCGTCATCTCAGCAGAGAGGCCAACCAGGTTGATGGGGTATAATTTTTCCTTAGTATAATGTCAGGATAGACATTAAGGATAAACCAACTACATCTTATTCTAAAAGTCCTTACATGTATTTGTGGAGTACTACGCATATTCATAATGAACAAACTCTGGAAACTTAGAAAAAGCAGCAACTATACTGAGACAAGATCTCTATGGCATGAATTCAATCAGGTGGTTTACCACTTCTTTATATAAGTTTTATTAAAATTATTGAAGTGCCTATTGGATTCTGATGCATCACAGTTGTGATGGAATAGTATCTCTTTTCCATTTGAGAGTTTAATTTGTTACTCTTTCCCACAATGTCTTGAAAGTACAATATCTGAGGCAATGTGTCAGATATGACTGAAAAGACTAGGAGATAAAAAAGCATTTCCTCCCTTTATTAATATCGTTGTACACAAATGAAAAATCAGCTTATGCTTCTGGTTTTTATATAGGTTTTGTTATTCACTTTGTTCATAAAAATAAAATACGGCAGAAAAATATGAAATAATAAATTAGTATCATTTTTCATTTGGATATACGTCCAGTGGCAGTGGAAACCTCTCCAGTTTGACAGGAAACGTGTTTTGAAGTTTTTGGAATCCATCCAACAGTCAATATTCAGGTAGCCACAAGACGAACACCAAGACTTGCAAAATGTTAATACATTGTCATTGATAAATACATAGACCATTTTTTTATTTCCAAAATATTTACTAAAGATACTGGAAAAAGTGATTGATTTCTCTAAAAAGCAGTATCTTTTATATAAATAAATTTATATTATATTCATAATTAAGTTGTTTCTATAACTTCTCCTTTATTAATGATAATTTGGAATGTATTTTCTTAAAACTATTCTGTAATTTGCAGTTCTATTCAGAGCCTACCAAATCACATGTTAATGGGCTTTATGTCAGATGTAAAAAGTAAAGACTTTTTTTAAATGTTGTAGGTAGGAGTTCAAGTCCTACTGCACAGAGGTTTGGTCTTTCTTGAAAAGTAGAAAGATATATTTAATTTTGCAACAATAAAATCTGAAGAAGCACTATATAGAAACATCAAAAATAAAGAGGATCCAAATTATGTCACCATTATGGCACTGAAGGACTCTTTTTCCTTCTCCTAGAGAGTGGGCATTAACTAAATATTATTTTCTTGGTTATAGTGGGTTAGTCCTGGTGAAGGTCCAAATATCTACCCAGCAGGACATTCAGGACCCCTCTTTGGTGGGACAAGGGGTCAGAAACAGGGAGATTGCTTAGCAATAATTTAATGTATTGCCAATTAAAATAGATTTGAGTAATAAGAAATGAAGATAAACATGAAAACAATATTTTAAAGCTGAGCTTCAGTCCCTCATTCCAGACTCCTCTGCATTTTCTCTGAATGGCACATGGAGGTGTGTGCGGAGGTGAGTTAGCACATAGCATTTCCTCTCTGATGCTTCCTTCTCACACTTTCCCTGTTTCCAGTGTGATCTCCCACTGGCTGAAGAAGTCCTCCAGGAAAAAAATCTGTTCCTGTATGTGCTCTCCACAGGATGCAGTTCCTTCAGGAAATATCCATCTGCTCCAGAGTGGAGAACCTTCACACACTGCTGAGAAATACCTACTGCACCATGGTCCTCTTCATAGGCTGCAGGGAAATACTAGATCCAGAGCCCGGAGCCTCTCCTCCTCTTTCTTCTCTGACTTTGGTGTTCACACTGTAGTTTCTTCATTTTTTTTTTCCTCTCCTCTTCTACTTGTTCAGCATTTTTTTCCCTTTCGTAAATATATTTTCCTGGAGAAACAGGAGGACTGCTCTGTGTTGGGCCAATTGTAGCCAATGGGAACTGACAGTTTCTTCCCTATTCCCACAGAGTAATCCCCGTTTTGCAAAAACCTTTCCCACCTACACACACCCAATTTGGCACTAATTCTGTTTAGCCAAGCACTGACGTGAGATTACCAGGAAGCATAAATGGGACAGTTTGCAGTTCTTCTTCTGTAGGGGTGTCATGGACCCTATATTTATATGTAATAGCTGTAGGAATCCTACCTTGCCACCTACCTGGCAAGTCTATCACTTACCACTCTGCTTTGAGTGGAAATTACTGAAGGGTTACCCAGATCTGGAGTAGCTATGTTTAGTTTTTTTAACTCAGTATTTAGATGCTATGAAATTCAGATAGTGTGGGATTTCAGAGGGTATCAGTCAGATAGACATATGTGGGAATTCACTCAGGACTTTATCTAAATGAGTTATGTTCCTTCATAACCCTGTAAATCAGGCACTAAGTTCTTTAAGACTTGGATAAATAATACAATGCAATAAGAAGCACTGCATTTTCTAAACAAATGCGGTGGAGGGAACTCCACCAGCCAGACATTTACACATAGTTGCTCTACTCTTTAATCATTATGGGAAACATATTCATAGCCATTTCAAAAACCCTTGTTAAATAAAACTCTATCTCCCAGTGTTTTGTCTTTTGAAAGATATTAGTTATTTAGCTTAAATAAATAGAGCTTAAGCACAATGAGTCACTTATTTTTATAATATGTGTTTTAATATGCTGATTGTTTAGCCCTACTTGCTTAGTATGAACATCTACATTTGTTGAAACCTTGGACTATAAGCTGGGGACTTTCACAAAGATATCCTTTCTGTTGCAATACAGTGAAGTTTCTTAGCATTTTTCCTAGTAAGTGGTACAGTGCTGTGCTTTATCTTTAGTATGAGGTGAATGTAGATAACACATTGATGTTTTAGTTTTTGCTAAGTAATTTTTATTCCAAATGCAGGACTTCTTTAGTTTCACATACTCTGCCCTGGAGCAGGTGCAGAAGCGCTAACCAGAGTTAAGGAGGCTACAAATGTCAGCAGCAGGTGTATGAAGAGCATGTGAAGGATGGGTGGGTAAATTGGAAGGGTATATTTGTCCAGTAATTTCTTTGTTCTTGGCCTCCTTCTGGAGACACCAAGCTCAAGATGACCTACTGCTGTACTACACTATTAAATTATTTATCTTTATTAAATATGTCACCAAAGAGTCTGCTGAGGGAAACCCAGATTTTAGCATAAATGAAGAGGAATCACACCTGAGTGTGAGTGTGTGTGAAGGGTCAGGAGGGACATCTCTTCGCTCATTGTAATTACCCTCTGTGAAGGCATTGTGGCCTCAGCAGTAGATATCTTGAGTATGTAACTTCTTGAATTGTGTGAGAATCCTGGGTCTGTGTCTTCTCCCTTAGTGTTTCCCTCCTGCATTCTTTCATTTTTTACTCTGGTATCTATAATATTACATAATTGGAAGAATTGCAGTACATTCAATTTGAGTCTTACATATCTATGAATGTAAAATTTAAATATGTAGAGCTTCCACACCTTTAAATTTCACAAGATAGATGGCAGATTTAAATGAGAACTTGCTAAGTACCTGAAAAAGTAAAATTAACATTTATTAAAAAAAAAAGAGGAGTAGAACGAGACAGAGGGAAGGAAGGGAATTATGCTGCATCTGTGTAACAAAAGGTTTAAAGCTTCTTTTTGCGACGCAAATTTTACTGCAAATTAAAATGCCAGTTATTCACATGGAAGTCAAGGGAACTTTCTAGACTTTGATTCAATGAAATACCTGATTTCAAGCATGCACTTATATTAGCTCTTGTTCAGTGAAACAGAGGGAGGTAAGGATAAGTCAAAGCAAGCATCCATTTAAACTGCTGACTTCAGTGAGAAGTAAGTTTGCATTACAATTGTTAAGTTTGATGACTCAAAATATTTTGAGTAAATCATGACAAGCTCTTCATGACACTTTATAATACTTGAAAATGTAGCCGTTATTCTTAATGGTGTTTAAAACATCTGAAGTCAACAGAATGCCCTAAGCACACTCATCTTCAGTGCCTTAATATTATACATATAAATAAGTGCTCTCCTAGAGAGACTTGTACATTATTATAAAGATATGCTGCAGTATAGAGTAGTCTTCAAAGATAGATTCCTTTATTCATAGATTTTAAAAATCAGGTTTACAGTCCATTGTCTGAAATGTACACCATTATGTAACATATTTTGTGGATGTAAAATATGGGATGTACACGAAGAGTGCACTCTGCATTTTTAGTTGCAGAGAAAATACGTTTGTTACTGTTGGCTTCACTGCCTCCACATATTTTAGTTTCCTAAATCCTTTCTCATCCTATTTGACTTTGATGTTTAATGCATAATACAGACCAAAAAAATAGGTATTCTCAGTCCATTCTTTCTAGAAGCTCTGTGTAAGCCCTAGAGTGGAGAACCAGTTCTGTCTTCAGCTACATTATAGATGTGAACAGATTCAGCCCTGTGCCCTGTTGCCCTGGTCCTTCTGGGAGAACACCCAGATTTGCCCTTAGACCTCCCCTGGCCTTGCCTGGGCTCCTGGCTAAACAGTTTCCAAAACAATTTCCCATCTGTAGTTTGGGTTCCACAAAAATTATGTTTTCCTTGGGAACAACATGGTTCTTCTTTATTATTTTATGGAAATCAGGCAGGCAGAGATGTTTCCCTTCTGCTTGTTGCAAGCCAGTTGGCATCATGGTGGGTAAAAGGGCAGCCTGCCCATCTCACTGGACTTCATGGTTGTCATGGCTGCCCAGCTACCCTGTTTCCTACTTCTCAGAGTGCTCCAATTTTCTAGCTTCCTGGCTAGTTTTCCACCTGCATAGTCAACTCTCTGTAAAAAAGTTCTTGAAACATGCTCTATGTGGTCTCAAAATAATAATTAGATTTTGTGCAGTAAAGCAAAGTTTTCTTTGTTTCCAATGATAAAAACAAATAAAAAATAGAGAACTGTCAACAAAACAAAAATTACACTTTGATTACCTCTTTTAGTTTTCACAGCAGTCTCTGTACAAAGAAAAAGGACTACCATGGCAACACTACTTGTATTAGCAAATCCTTTGCATTGTGTATTCAGTCTTTTCTTTTTTTTCCTCTTAAAGTGAAAAAAAAAAAGGTTTCACAAAGTCACTCTGAAATACTTTTAAGGTACAAGGCAATCTCTTCTAGTTTTTGAGATTTAGTGTCATTAAGTGAACTTAACAATATGTTTATAGTATATTTATGTAGATAAATGTATATGTATGTGTTAATGTAAGGCTGTGGATGTTGTGTACTTGGACCTTAGCAAAGTGTTTGACATGGTTTCCCACGGTAAGCTTCAGAAGAAACTCTCAGAACGTGGATTGGATAGGAGCATTCTGTGTTGGGTTAGGAATTGGTTGGATGGATGAGCTCAGAAAGTGTTGGTAAACGGTGCCACATACAGCTGGTGGCTGGTCACTAGTGCAGTCCCACAGGGATCAGTGTTAGTGTTAGGCCCAATACTGTTTAATATCTTTATTGATGATATGGACAGGGGAACTGAGTCCACCATTAGCGAGTTTGCAGATTATACCAAATTAGGGCAAATGTTGAACTGCCAGAGGGTAGAAAGGCCCTTCAGAAGGACCTTGACAGGCTAGAGAGATGGGCAGATTCTAATGGTAAATAGATTTAACAAATCCAAGTGGTGGGTTCTTCACTTTGAACATAACAACCCCGTGCATCACTATCGACTGGAGGATGAGTGGCTTGAGAGTGGTCAAAGTGAGAGGGATTTGGGAGTATTGGTTGACAGAAAACTTGATATGAGCCAGCAGTGTGCCCAGGTGGCTATGAGGGCCAATGGCATCCTGGTCTGTATCAGACTATCATAGTATCACAGTGTTGGAAAAGACCTTGAAGATCATCTAGTCCAACATATAATTCCCTTACCGGGGGTATCAGGAATAATGTGGCCAGTAGGACTGGGCAAGTTATTCGTCCTTCTATTCTTGACACTGGTCAGACCACATCTTGTGTATTGTGTCCAGTTCTGGTCTCCCCAGTTCAAGCAGGATGTTGAACGACTTGAGAGGGTCCAGAGAAGGGTGACAAGGATGGGGAAAGGACTGCAGAACAAGCCCTATGGGGAGCAACTGTGGGAACTGGGATTGTTCAGTCTGGAGAAGAGGAGGCTCAGAGGTGACCTCATTGCTGTTTACAACTACCTGAAGGGAGGTTGCAGTCGGGTGGGTGTAAATCTCTTCTCACAGGCTGCCAGTACCAGAACAAGAGGACATGGCCTTATGCTATGCCAGGGGAGGTTTAGGTTGGATATTAGAAAGAGCTTTTTCACAGAGCGAGTGATTTCTCAGTGGAATGATCTACCCAGGGTGGTGGTAGAGTCGCCTTTCCTGGAGGTGTTTAGGAAAAGATTGGATGAGGTACTCATTGACATGGTCTAGATAATGGGTCGGTGAGTTAGGTAAACAAAAAAACGACAAAAAAAACCCCTGACCCTGAGATTAGCTCAGATGGTTAAAGCATGGTTCTAATAACACCAAGGTTATGGTTTCAATCTCTGTATGGGCCATTCACTTAAGAGTTGGACTTGATGATCCTTTTGAGTCCCTTCCAACTCAGAAGATTCTGTGATGTTTTTACTGTTGCTGAACAGGGGTTACACAGAATCAAGGCCTCCTCTGTTCTTTGCTTCCCTCCATAGGAGGAAGCGTGTTGGGATGTGTTGGGAAGAGGCACAACTGGGATGGTTGAGCTCAGCTGACCAAAGTGATACATATCACTGGCCATATGGGACCATGCTCAGCTTTAAGAGCTCAGGAAAGAAGGAGAAATGAGGGCTTTACAGGGTTATGGCAGTTGTTTTCCTAACTCACCATTATGCACAATGAAGACCAAACACCAGCCTTCCCCTAGGAAGTGGTGAATTAATTCCTTGTTTTTTTGTTCTTGTGTGTGTATCTTTTATTTTTTATACCAAATTGTCTTTATTTGAACCCATGAGATTTTTCACTTTTACCCCACCAATTTTTTCTAGGAAAGTTGGTAAGTGGCCGAGCTACCCACTGAGGTTAACCCACACCATGGATGTATGCCCTTGTGCAGTCATGCTTTATCTGGTTTGCCTGTAGCCATTCGTTTTCTCTCCTAACCAAGCTCTCTGGATGTCTTAACGTACCCCAGCGCTGGTATGCTTAAGATTTTGGAATACTATACAAAAATAGAGGGACAGTATGGATTTAAGGCAAATTTATTGTATCTTTCTGGTAAGAGACTCTGGGTTAATAAGAGTTTAAGTCTTGACTGTCCACATATTTTCCTGAAGTATACACATAAAAATCAGGAAACATTTTGTATCTCTTAGACTATTACCTCCAGGGAGATAAGCTTTGGGCTCCAGTCATCTATGAATGAAATGGATGAGGTCACCACGTCAGAATGGTGTTTGGTAATAATTACGTGCCTATGCCCTTATATACTTCTAGGAATTGCATCTACTTTTCGAATGGCTGATAAGAAACCGTTTGTCTGATACTTTTAACACTCTCTGTAAGAATTCCATTTTAGTTTGATTCTCCTTCCACTCTTCTAAGTACCTCTCTCTTCTCATAAGAAGGATGATTACTCTGAACCTTCCTGCTTGAGTATTTACTTGTGATTTTCTCTATCCTGTGAAAATTAATAAGATCAAGTGAGTCAAGAGATATATATGGGAAAATAAACAGTTCATTTTTGAAGGATTTCACCTGATCAGTCCAAATTCTAACAGATTAGTAGATGGCAAAGAGCATTCTAAATGAGTGCAAATCTGTCCTTTGTGGTTTTAAGATCCCAAGAACACAATATTTATTCTGACGGTAAATACATTGAAAAATTACTGGGAAAAGAAGTAATACATTATAACTATGTTATGGGACAAGCCTGAAGCCACAGAAGACTGTGAATTTTAGAATCCCTGGTTCTGATGAAACTTTAAAATTAAATCTGACATGAAACTAAACTCTGCAGTCCTTGTCCACAATTTTTTTTCCTGAAAAGGACAAGAGAAAAAAGTGATTCCTGGAGATAAAAGGGAAGTAATGTTGGATTCATGAATTGGATATAGGAACAGTAATTTCTATAACATTAGAATAACTTGGTTTTGTAAATTTATACAGTTATAAAAGTCTTGAATTATTTTAATATCAATTAATATAGAAAGAACTTTGCAATTTTGATGCATTGGATTTTCTCACATTTAACTTGGTTTTCTGGCTTAAACTCCCGTGTATTCAAATTGCTTAGAATATAGGATGACATTTATACCTGACAGAAAACAATTACAGTTTTTTCAGTTTCTATCTTTCCTTCAGTTACAGTTGGTTGGATGACTTTGATGCTTATATAAATCCATATCTTATAGATCTTACTCCTTTTTTGGTGATGAATAAAAACCTAATAAATTGTATAATGCATATATTGTATAATTTAATATGATTTATTGTATTAATATAATTTTTTCTATTATTTCTTTTCCCATCTACAGAGTCATTACAAAGTGGGAGAACCTAATGGAAATCACTGAAGTTACATGAGTATTACACTTGCACTGGTTAGGAGAAAGTAGACAGGCTTCCTCAATGAAGGCAAGTAGATTAAAATGAAATGGAGAATTTGAATATGTATCATAGACTTATTGGAAAAAGCACTTAATGCTTTAAAATCTCTGTAAATAAGAAACTAGGATAGCACAGGAATTCAAAAGTAAGATGACAGTTAAAAGATAGCTAAACATTTTAAAGAGGTCAAGAGCAGAGCTTGTACTGCTAAATGCATTCATTCAGTCAAATAAGTGAGTAATGCCTTGCTCGGTAAGACTAGCTATTATACATTTGATGAATTCTAGATTTTTTAGGTTTTGAGGGGAGGTTTGGTGTAGCTTTGGTTTGTTATTTTTCCTTTGTTAGTATTTGGTATTTAGTTTGAAACACCTGAACAGGTTCATTGTAGCATTATTAAAAAATAAAGGTATTCCAAAAAGAGAGAAATACCATTCAGCATTTCTTTTTCAAATGTTCATGTTAGTGAGATTTTTGATGTCTTGTTTAATCAGTCCTTCATCAAATGAGGTAAAGTGGAGAACATGGGATCTAATAATGTAATGAGATAGCTGCTATTAGTTAAATCTGGTGCTGTATATAAATTCTTCTGCTAGAAAATTGGACATTAGGAACACAAAGTAGCTTTTTCCCAAGCTCACTAGAAGTATAGT
>WEKX01013155.1:52494-72885 GCA_013390025.1 Pitta sordida
AAGTAGATTAAAATGAAATGGAGAATTTGAATATGTATCATAGACTTATTGGAAAAAGCACTTAATGCTTTAAAATCTCTGTAAATAAGAAACTAGGATAGCACAGGAATTCAAAAGTAAGATGACAGTTAAAAGATAGCTAAACATTTTAAAGAGGTCAAGAGCAGAGCTTGTACTGCTAAATGCATTCATTCAGTCAAATAAGTGAGTAATGCCTTGCTCGGTAAGACTAGCTATTATACATTTGATGAATTCTAGATTTTTTAGGTTTTGAGGGGAGGTTTGGTGTANTTAGGAACACAAAGTAGCTTTTTCCCAAGCTCACTAGAAGTATAGTTTCATGGACTCTGTCACCAAAATGTACAGCAATGGACAGTGAAAACACAGGAGATACTTAACATCTTTAAGCTGTTAGTACATGGACAGGAATTAGGAGAAAAATCTTGTGTACACAGAAGCTGACCTATTTACATTTAGCAGCCTATGTTAAATATCAAAAAGCACGTTCTGCTCAAGGCATTATATACCTTGGGGGAGTAATGACATCTCTTCTAAACTATTTTTCATTTATTCATTTTGAGACACCTCTCTTCTTCTTATGTGTTTATGTATGATTCAGCAATTTTTGTAACACAGACGCCGCATAACCATTGCAATAAGTTATACAGAAAATGGAGTGATAGAGAGGAAAACCAGTAACAGAACATAATATTGGAGAAATGGTTACATTTCTAAAATAGGATCAAGAACTGGAAATATTCATTTATGGATACTGTTTGGGAAATTTAAAAAAAAATCAGAAGGAAAGTTTGTGTTGAAGAAAAGTTGTCATGATGATCATAGATAAACTAGTGGGCCATAAAACTGAAGGAATCAAAAGAGTCAATTGAAATAGAAAGCTATTCAGCTCTCTCAAAGCAGATATCTGCTTTAGGAAAAGATAAATAGATCCCTAGTCACCACTGACTGTACTGGCTGTATCTTCATTGACTATGAAGGTAATTTAGGCAGTAGTTTACATGTTGTAAAGTATGTTATCACAAGAATTCAGGTGTCTGAATCTGATGATAAATTCTATGTTTAGAAACACTTGCTTTTCTCTTTTAATAAAAGACTGATTTGCAAAATTATGACTGAAATGCAAAAATTAGATGCAAATGTACTGCTCTTTGATATCTTGAATAAATGTTGCTATAACTTAATATTGAACAAGTTATTAATTAATAAGAGGTTTCAATGACTTTCATCCCAAGGATGAATATCTTGCTCTATATTTTAAGCTATTTATAATAGTAAAAATTTTTTTTGTATATATCTACACTGAATTTGATGCTTATTTATCTAGAAACATTTTGATTCTGAATTAAGAATAAAACTACAATAATAAATATAATTTAAACATAATTGACTTTTCTAAGTGTGTATTTTCTAAAATACAAAGTATCAACAAAACTTATTTTCCAAGAACTTTCTTTTAGTTGCTCTCATATACAAATTATCTGGCATTTTAAATTTTTTTTTCTACTTCTGAGTTTGATATAATTGATAAAAAATATTGTATGCTGAGCAGAGATGTGGTGGAACCCTTAAGTTTGTGGACATTCAAGGACATGGGTTAAGCTGCTTTGAACATGAACAGGCACAAGATGATGTCTGGATGTCCATTCCTAACAGTGGGATTCTGATGCTGTTATTTTTAGTTCAAGTTTTATGTTCGTTATAGCAATGAGATAAAATGAGAACTCTTTTCTCTGTTTTATCCAGATTTTTCTTATGAAAGATGTTGAATTTCTACTTCTCATATTTTGTTTGTGGTTGTTCTGTTGTTTTAGGTTTGTTGATTGTTTGGGTTTTTTTCCTAAAAGGGGAAAGAATACCTTTAAAAAACAACTAGTATCTGTTAAAAAAAAAACCCAAAACAAAACACCAAATTAATAAAACAAGGTTCTATGATTTAAAGTATTTCTCTATATTATAAACTACATCAGGCTGTGCTTCTGGGCTTTGGTTTTCCAGTTTTCTAGAGTGGACATTTCCTGAGGAATGATACAACTTTAATAAGGCCACGTATGAGATACTTTTTCCTCACTATGGAAGCAAAAATCTGGAAAGTACATAAATCTCACTTTTATGGATTTCAGATGTGGCAAAGTGCACATTTTAGAATTCACTATTATTCTCTGCTTCTTTAGACTAAACATAGCTTTTGTTGGTTCAATAAATGGTACTCTTTTTCTCTCATATGCTTGTATTACTATATCTAAAAAAATCCACTTTAGTACAGTGGTAAGTGTCCCCACCTGGTGTGTGGGAGACCCGGGTTCAATTCCCGCCAGGGAGACAGTGTTAAGAGCTGGACTCGATGATCCTTGTGGGTCCCTTCCAACTCAGAATATTCTGTGATTCTGTAACTAACTCATCAGTCATTGCAATGCTGTTATTGCCCCTGTTGGAAGTGGTAGATGTAACAGGCAAGTGCAGCTGACTGAAATTCAAAAGGAGGCTTCACTGGTGTTATGGTTTAGGGGGTTTTCTGCTGTTCTGGCAGCGAGGGGGTTAACAGCTCAGTTCTTGCCTGAGCTCTCTGTGCTGCCATGGCCTTCAAGGTTATAGAGATAGAGGCGTCTCTGTGAATAACATACTTGGGAGAGAAGAAAAAAAAGTTCAGTAGCAAGATGTAGTGTGCCGGCTCAGAACCTGCATCGGGAGGCTGAGAGATTTGAAGGCCCCCAGGCCCATGAGAGAAGGGGTAGAGATGTTCTTCCAGACATCCCGCTGCTGTTTGTGAATTGGACCGACCGTGATCAAAACCTATGGACCAGAGAGAGAGAGAACCAGGACCGCAGAATCCATCTAGGCATCTAAGACTGGAGATGGAGAGGTAACGCTGGACAAACTGCTGATGGTTTTGAAGCTCAGAAACAGAAGCCAGGAGCTAGCTGAGAGCTCGGCAGAGATCCTTGGACAGATTTTTGGTGTATTGTGATAGGATCAGTGTACTTTGGGTGGGCTTATTATGAAGCAGATAAAAACCAGTACTTAAAAGCTGCAATCCTGGTCTTGTCAGGGTATAATTACATATATTACATAAAGTGCAATACAGTTCCTCACCACAGCTAATTTATGCCCAGCCTGTCCCTGAGGCACAAACAGCATCCCTCTGGCTAATTCTCCCCAGTTCATACACTAGGCATGACATTCTATGATATGGAATATCCTTTTGGCCAGTTAAGGTCAGCTCTTGTGACTATGTTCCCTCCCAGCTTTTTGTGCAGCTCCTCACTGGCAGATGACGAGATACCAAAAAGTCCCTTGACTTAGGGCAAGGACTGCACAGCAACAGGCAAAACATCATCAAAATCACAGCACTGTACTAGGCAGAAAGGTGGTGGCTGTTCCAGCCAAAACTAAGACACAGACCTCTGCTTTAAATAATGCACAGCAAGGCTAGAAATTGTATTTAGCTGTAGTGATTCTAAATCTGTTCATAACACTTTGCCCTTGGACATGATACATATTGTTATAGCCAGCTATATTATCAAGAATCTTCAAGTTATAGTTTTGCTGCTGACATGATGGTCTGAGGACAATGTGTTCCCTCAGAATGTTAGAGTCAACACAACACTTGAGAAACATAGTAATATTCTGGACTGAAATAATCTCAGCATGGTTAAATTTAATTAGTTCAGCCACAATAAAAAAGCAGTCACACATGACAAGGACAACAGCATGCATCCTTGTAGTTGTCTAGAATCCCATAGGGATTCATTTCTACCCAGTTTGTTTCAAAATAAATCTAATGACTATGCTTGAAACCATCCTATTGTAGGACTAAAGGGAAATGAGAGAAGGCCTTTGAAATCCACCATCAGCATAGTTACTCTACCTAAAACTCTGACCAGAAGCTGTTCTCTTTTATTTCTCCCTTTCCTGGTACTTCCTCTGGGAAGATGGGAGCTAACAACCAAAGATGAGAGAATAAAGGATATTTCTCATGTGTAGCATTTTCAGTTTTCCAGTTTCTTTTGTTCTAATGAGTTCTTGAGAGGGACAGACAAACATGTACAAAATGTTGAGAAGTTCCTGACCTGCTCTTTTCAGTGACATCTTTTTGTGCAAATTAAATTTTCTACTGGCATCCCTGAAGAGTTATTGAATAAGAATACTATGTACAGCCATTCCTGTCTCATTTGAAACAGCCCTTGGCTGACCTTCTCAGCATGGCTGGACAGCTGACTTAAGCTCCTTCAGAGTATACTTATTCTAAAATAGACTATAGGAGAAGCAGGTGGCAGCCTATTGGTATAATCCACCCACAAATGAAACACACACTTGCGGCAGGAATGACCAAGTTAGTTGAAAAGCATTATCTAGCAAGAAAGAGCAGACAAATTAAGAAGTAAAAATGGTGTAAGAAATTAAGAAATAATTAATAAATTAAGAAATAAAGATGGCATAAGCATGAAAGGAAAGATAGCAAAATTTAAAAGCAAGAAAGGAAAAAGACTGAAAATGTCAACATAGCATCACTTTTTCCAGGCCCTTATTAATAAAGTGTCTTCAACCACAGCTGCTTGATGGCCTTGTGTTTGAGATTTTTGCATGCATGTTTTAGCAATGTGCTACTAGATGTGTCTTTGCCAGAATATCTATTAAAAGATATTTCTTATCTTCCAGGGAAGGTGAAAAGCTTTGTTGGTAATTCCAATTTTTCAGTCGTCTAGGATGCAAACAGTTGATATCAGCAGAATCCAAGCTGCACCATTACTTTCAAACCAGGATGCTTACAGTTTGCACAAGCCACTGGAAAAGAACTTTGAGAGTAATAAGGTGATTATGATCTCTAAGCATAAAGACAGGTGCATTTGGTGCTTAAACGTTGTTTTTCCAAAGTGAGTGATGGTGTTGCACACACCATAATTCTGATAGATACAATATCTGTGTATGAAAGTACACGACTAGACTTTTTAAGGGCAAGATGAGTTCAGAAAAAGCCATAGCTTTTAAAAACAATTTTAGTAAGGACATATGCCTCAGAAATTACAGACTGACTGAGAAAAATAATGTCTAAACCAAACTTTAAAAAAAGATATTAAAGTAGAAAAATATTCACTGTTTTTTTAGTAGTAACACCTTGAAAACCTACCATCTCAGAGTCTTTTAACATGCAGTAAAGTCTAAGATGTGGATATATTTTACATCATGTAAGGCCTTTTTGTTATGGGGATACATTTATAACCACAGCCTCCCCTCCACTGTCATATCCAGACATATGGAAGTGAAACCTTCAATCCTTGAGAGGGTTTGGAAAGCCATGTACAGGCATTGGTTTAAAATTTTAAAAATTATGACTCTTCAGAAAGGCAAAACACAAGAAGATATCTAGAGCAAAAATGAGATTTCATATGAATCACTTTACAAAAGTAATTATGAAAAGCAGTTTACGAAATAAACATTTACATTATATCAAATTATGAAAAAGGGTAACGGGGATCAGACACACATATACTAGATAACAGATTACAGTGACAAAGCTAGCAAGGGAAGTTTTACCCCTAGGAACTTCAGAAAGTGAATCCAGAGAAGGATACTCCTTAAAATGCTCAAGAAACTCATGGTGAAAGGAAAAAAACAAAGGAAATATTTTTTTGTGTAGTGATGATTTGCTAAATCTTTTTATTTTATTTTTTATTTATTTGTTTGTTTGTTTGTTTGTTTGTTTATTTTGCTAAATAAAAATTTTCNTTTATTTTGCCAAATAAAAATTTTCCTTTCCTGTCACAAGAAAGAATATGCTTCTGTTTCCCTGGTTTGCCTAGGCACACCAGGGCATTCTTCCTGCACATTGTCCAATAGTTCCTGAAAGAAAAGGTCAGGGTGCTCAAGTTTCTTCACATAGTTTACCACTTCTGTTTTGAGTTTTTCCAGTAGAAGAAAACTTCATCTCCTTTTCCCTGATCTTTCTGTACCACATATGCCAAGGTTTGTTGAAGAGCTCTGCTATGCAGCTTAGCATCTTGTTATGACATTGTATTCAGCACTGGTAAGACCACACCTCAAGTATTGCGTTCAGTTCTGGGCCCCTCAGTTCAGGAANAGTTTTTGGAGACAGTTCTTATTTCTATATCCAAACAGTTGAAAATGTCATCCCTGGTGTCTTCACCAGGTAGGAATGGTAACCTTACCTGCTCGCGCTAGTTTGCAGATACCAGGTCATTTTTTCTTCATATACTCTATCAATACTTAACCAAAAACCCTGGAAATAGGCAAGTTCAAAACTTGAAGGATAATAAATCCTGCAGCTTGTTTTACCAACAATTTTCGTTTTTGAAAGATATCCTCTTACTCTTCAGATAGTTAATAAATTTGTGATAGCTTTTCAGCATATGTATCTGGCAAAACATTAAGAAGATCTTCTCTTTCAATGTATTCAGGGCGATTCAGAAATTTCTTTAATCAGGACATTAAAACCAGATCAAAACAGCTTTCCTCCAGCTGTGAGGAAGAGATCAACAGCTCCAGGAGGGACACAAGCTGTTCAGACATTGGGACATCGTACTCCTGTTTCTGTTTTGATGTCAATGCAAGCATGTCATATCAGCTCACCTGTTTTTATATCTGAGTGTGGGTTTTCCAAATATGAATTTTGTAAAACTGTCATAAATACTTAAACGATAAAACAGGTATCCATATGATGACATGTAACATCTTCAGACACTGCTAAGAAGAGCCTGTCTTCCCATGAGAAATATGTTTGAAGGCAAGATTTGGAACATCTCTTAGGGAACACAAAGAGCGCTATGTATTTTGTGTCAACACTGATGCTGCAGCCCTTTATACTCAGGCAAAATATTTTTAGATCCTAAAAAGACACTAAGATTCCTTAAATTCATACACCTATGGAAAGTTTTCTCAATTTTGTCACTTCACAAGCAGAATTAATTAAATCATTGATTACAATCATATCTGTCTTTAATTTTATATGGGTGAATAAAAGATTTATGGTTAGGACTTCAGATAAATTCCCCAGAAATTTAACAAAAATGTATTTACAGAAAACTTTCTAACATGTTAACTATGAGAAACTATAGCACATAAAATATTTTCAGGTGTTTAAAAAATAACTGCTTCACATTCTCCAGGGAACATCTAAAATTTTTTTTCCTGGAGTTGCTAAGTTACTCTGCAAGAATAGCGGTAAAAATGGCGCTGCTAGCACTTCTTGGTCACCAGAAAAACTGTAGGGGCCGCTGTTAATTTTTTTTACTTATTGCCTATGTCCTACAGACCATCCTCTGCATCTCCAGAAGGGGAATCATCCCTGCAGTCCTCTTCTTCTTGTTCCTGGTGATGGAATGCGGTCCTATCAAAACCTTTCTAAGGATGGCATCGCATGGATTTACCACAGAGA
The DNA here is from genome assembly GCA_013390025.1 of Pitta sordida. Lineage (NCBI taxonomy): Eukaryota > Metazoa > Chordata > Aves > Passeriformes > Pittidae > Pitta > Pitta sordida. Next base: position 59,906 of record WEKX01013155.1, read on the forward strand.
CCAACATGAAGAGATCACGAAGTGCGGATTAGTCACTCTTACTTCTGTAGGAATATATGAATAGCAGTACTGTGAAGCCACCGAAGTTTGGATCCTCATGCCCTCTGGCGGCAGAACAAAAAGCGTTTAGAAGTGAATAAACTGTGACGTCTTGTACGTCAAGGGAAAAGCAAAAGCAAAATATTCTCCAACTCTGACTCAGACCCATTTAAGTGAGATTTGTAAAGCCCTTTTCCACACCTGTAGTCCACATATAAGCTCATGGCCTGCCCCTGGACGTCTCCCTTGACACCAAGTGCCAGCACAGTCTGTTTTCGCATCAGGAAGCCTTGACTTCACCTGCATCAGAGCTGATGTGACAGACACTCCAGGAAGTTCTGGCATCAATGCCTTGCAGTGTGATACTGTTAAGTTACCATCCATTAGACAAATGATTTTCTTCTTTTTCTGTTGTCCAACAAGGAAATTGCTTTCCTACTTCAGAGCAGTAGATGGATGTTGTGTATTTGGGGAGGTTTAAACTGAATGTTAGGAAGCAGTTTTTCACAGAGAGAGTGATCGCTCATTGGCATGGACTGCCCAGGGAGCTGGTGGAGTCGCCGTCCCTGGAGGTGTTTAAGAGAAGACTTGATGAGGAGCTTAGTGACATGGTCTAGCTGGGGGTCTAGGGCTGGATGCTCCTGTGGGTCCCTTCTGGCTCAGAGTGGCCTGTTAGCCTATGAGGGAACTAGGTTTATGTTCACCACTCTGGGGTGTGCGTTCGGTCTCTGTACGGGTGTCACATGGTGAGTTGGACTAGATGATCCTTGTGGGTCCCTTCCAACTCATAGTATTCTGTGATTCTGTGATTCAAAAGAGTGTGAAGGAAATGTGTCCTTTAACTCCCAATGTTCCATTGCTGTGTCTCTTACTTTCTAGTCCAGCTCTTGGGTATCACTGGGTAAAGCAAAATCGTTGCTCAATATCAAATAATTTCCTTCCTTTTCTGCCTTTTGTGTTAGCTCCTGAGAAGCGTTAGAAGTGCCCCTGGAAGTTGTAGGCAGGCCCTGTCTCTGAAAATCATTTTGATGTTATTGCACTTGTACACGTGTGAAAGGATGTAGGAAATGTTTTTTGTGAAACAGTGTCAGGAAATACTCAAAATTTTGGACAATTTGGCCTGTCCACTCAAGAATTGATCAGAACAATAGAAGCTGGAAAAATGAAAATGCTGCACATAGGAAAAAATTTGTGTTCCACTCTCTTCAATTGTTAGCTCCCATCTTCCCAGAAGATATACCACAAAAGGCAGAAATAAAAGAGAACAGCTTCTGTTCTGAGTTTTAGGTAGAGGAATAGCTATGCTCATAGTGGATTTTAAAGGCCTTCTGCCATTTTCCCTCAAGCCTGTAGTGAAAAGCACATTTTCAAATCTAGTTGTTAATTCATTCAGATAAGAACAATATAAAATCTCACTCTTGAATATAACAACCACACATATACATGTTTGCTTGCAATTTGGATGCCACTTCAAGAGGTGCCTTGTCTCACTGATTTTTTTCACAGGTCTTTTGATCCATGTTGTTCCACTGATGGATGAGACTTGCATTATAAATCCACCTTCCACAACTGTAAAATGGATTTCAAGGAAAATGGGATTTTCTATTGAAGACAGTTGCCGGTAGCAGAAATGAAGATTTACTGGACTTCTTTTTAGAGATTTTGATACTATAATGTGAGCAGATTATGTAAAATATCCATATTTTCATTTTTTCAGTAAAATAAAATACTGAGAAGCTTTTTGTGTAGTAGCACATAGTTTTGATCTGAGCTTTAATTCTAGTTACTGGTCATTCTTTTAATGGATTTGCATCACTAGGAAATTTTTTTTTGGAAGGAGGCTGCAGGCTTCTCATACCCATGGATGTGATCCCATCCCTATGGGATTTGAGACAATAAATAAGGTGCATGCCTCTGTTTTTGCCTCTTGCTGTAATATGTGAGGCTACATGTTCATAAGGAATGGTATTTAAAAATATCTCTATATTCAGGATAAGATGTTGATCAGTACAGTGACATTACTCACATCAATCAACTTATTTTCCATAGAGATATTTTGTGGAGAATATCAATGCACTGAGGAGTAACTTAAGGAGCTGTCATACAGATGACATATGAGCCTCAGACTTAATCTTTTGCTCTTCATGACAGTGATGCTAAAAACAATATTATACTAATTATGCTACAATATATATATAGCTCTTAATTAACAGAAGTCTGATAAATAATAAATTATATTTTATGTCCTGGAGCCTCTTGTTATTAATCATGATTTTTTTGGGGTTATAAGCAAAACATGGTTAATGAGTCTAAGCGGACTGTGATCATGAAATTAAATGTAGTTTTTTTTTTTTTTTTCCTGGATCCTACTAAGATAGTTGTCCAATCAGAAGATCATAGCTATTTTTTTCCTGAAGCCTTGAACTTACTAAGCATAGTTATTTGTGATGGGTAGGGATTAGCAGGTTTCTGATCATTCCAGAAAATAGGACTGATGAAGTACCAGTGCCATAATAGTCTCACACTCTTGTTGCAAAGCTTTATCTTGCTTTTCTTTGTGTGATGGATCTGTTCCCAGCCCTTACGCAGAGTCATGACAAAAAGATACAACTGCGCTCAGAATGTATTTTGGAAGATAAAGGATAAAATACAAGACAGAGGATTTATGTCCTTGCTGCTATTACTTCTGTTTTCATGTTATAATATTTTATACAGAAGATAGTCTAAAATGTGTTATTGACAAACAACAACAAAACCAGAAAACATTTAGGCAGCTCCAGATAAATTTCAAAATATTTCTCTCTGCATTACAAAATCTGCCATGAACTGTGCAACTGAACTATATTTAGGGAAACTGCAGGGGCCAGCACAGCCTGCTTGCAAAGAATGAACCTCATCGAGAAAATCACCTTCCCTATCATGTTATCTCTCCTACTGTAACAGACAGAAATGTTAGTCCCACATTTAATAGTCATAGTATTTGAACTTAAAAGGTTTCCTGCTCCCATAAATCAAGATTTTAACTTGAAATAAAAAGCTGGAATTGATGTATTGAACTTAGTTGTTTGAGAGGGCTATGATAGGAATGAGGATTTCTCAAATGCTGCTGTCTTGACGGCTTGAAATTTATTTGTTGGAACTTTGGCTTGAATGTATTTGCCTATTAGGCAAACAGTGCTAGGTCAGAGCTGACAATGACCCTATCTATAAAAAATAAATGTATCTACATAAAGGGGAAAACAAATCTTAAGTGAATAAAGTACACAGTTACAAAGGCAATATGAATTTCTAATGTTATCACAAAAAATAATGATTGTGAGATAGGACTTTGCTGAGGAAAACCGTCTCTCCATATGCTTTGATAATGTGGATACAATACAGTGCTGCTGGAAAAAATGTGTGAACTGGATTTTTAAGGCAAATTTACAGTGTGAATTAAGGAAGAGATACGAAGAAGAGTATAAGCCACTTCACTGCTTCCAACAGCATGATACAACTGGCAGTCATAGACTATCTGATTATAACATCTAAACAGCAACATCTTATAGTCAACTACTGGGAAGTATCCTATGATTAATAGATACTGTGGAGAAGAATATGCCTTCTTAACGCTGGTGTTTGAATTGATGTGTCCATATATTTCTCCTTAATGGCTTCATATATGTTAAAACTCAAACACTTCTAGGTAGGTAAAGTGTTGATCGTCCCTCTTCCTGCAATAAACAGTCACAGAAACCAGCATAGAATTGAGAAGTGCATATGTTATTTAAATCAGGAAAAATGTCATTCCAAGAGGAAAAAAAACCCAACTAAAGACAAAAAGAGAAAAGGGAACCTTGAATTCTTGAACAGCTGTTTTATTTTTCAATTAGCAAATGATCTTAAAATATTTCATTGAAAAAAAGAAAAGCTACACAAAATCCGAATGGATGTTATTACAACAATCTGGACCTCTAAACCAAATTCTAAGTTTCACAGCCTTTTTTTTCTGTAATTGTCCATAATTATGTAAACACACATATGTACGTACATACTGGAAGATAAAGGACTACACTACTAGGATTTACTATCTAAAGAACCAGAAATATATACCTAGAGTTGTCTATGTAATTTAAGAGCTTACTATGTTATAGAATAACAGAATCAGAAAATATTCTGAGTTAGAAGGGATCCACAAGGATCGTCGAGTCCAACTCTTAAACGGCACCACTGCCTCCCTGGCGGGAATCGAACCCCCAGTTTCCTGCATGAAAGGCAGGGAAACTCAACACTGTACTAAAGTGGATTGCTCATATAACTTTCTAAAAAAAGGTCTGTTTAACTAGTACATTGTTACTACTATGCGGCTAATCAAAGACAAAAGCTGAGAGTAAGCTTATTTAATAAAAAAATGTGTCGCATAGCCTCTTCTGGACAATGTGCTTGCTAAAAACCAACCAACCAAACAAACAAACAAGCAAGCAAACAGAATACCCTGCTTTATTGGAATATTCAGAAAGGGTCATGCTGGCATGGAAAAAAATATTTCTTGAACAGTATGACAGCCGCAGTCCACCAGGTGACAGAAATCTCCATTGCAAGGATCCTTGCATCAGCATCTTCTGCTGGATCAGCTGATACTTCTCAAACTGTTGCTTTATCAAATTCCTATATCCAGTTGGGATCTGGTACTGCTTAAGGGCTCATCATTTGCATGGTCTACTGTTTCTTTTATCTTAAATGACATACATGTCATCTTCTAATTAACTATATGTAAAATAATTGCCAATACCCAAAGGCACCAACAGGCCATGATTGCCTTGAATAGACTTACCTGAGATCCATACCCACACCTTCTACTCCCAGAGGACCTGGGCACCCACACTTTGTCTGAAGGAAGATGTAGATGTGCTCGTTCTCTGCCTTATTTCCAGTCCTGTCCCCTAGACAGACCGTGAACCCATGCTTAACTTTGTTTTCAGATCCACCTCTGGTCCCATTACCTGCTGCTCCTGAAAGGACTCCCTGGATGGACTCTGAATCTAATGGATAATTGCTTATCTTGAATGTTATTGGATCCTGTTACCTGCCGTTGATCCTGCCAACCCTGTTGATGCTCTGAGGGATTGTAAGCTGGCCAGTGAAGTTGTGCCCCTGCCTTATTCTCCCTCTGGGAGCACCTCATTCTTGCTAATACCTGTCAGGAATGTTCTGCATGGTCATTTTTGCATCTTCAGGAACAGTTTCTGATGACCTTCCCATCTTACCTTCCCAGAGTCTGGCCAGATCTACTGTGGAAATTACTTGAAAAATACAAAAGGGAATGTATCCAGCAGGAGATGCCTGTGGGAATTTCTAAAACTGGCTGAAATTGACATCTAGAGAGCTTCAGGATGAATTAGTCCAATAATTTGTTGTACAGGTGGATAGGAGCTCAGTCAGCCACCATGACTGAAGTCAATCATCTCTTACCAGCACATTGTCTCTAAGCTGGGAATAGTTGGGGTGTTCCTGGTCTATCCAAGGGAATTGACAACTTGAGTGTTTTGGGTGTGCATAGAAACACAACATTGCCATGATATTCACCGACACCACAACTATAACTACCGAAAACATTTCAATTTTTTGCTTATATCTCACTAGTTCTATTCTTCTGAACACACATATTAAGATGAATCTGACTAATGTTAGGAAATGTGTAAGCTGTTCACTTTAAAGGTTCTGGATGACCAACAGTTCTCAAACCGCAGGACACTTAGTTCACATGGAAAAAATAAATTATGCAAAATTGTCAGAGCCTTTCAGACATTAAAGTGTAAAATGTGTAGTTTAAGTAAGGCATCCACAAGTTATTACACCTTTCCCTGATTCTTTATTAACAACAGTATTATTTCATATTTCTGACAAAACATAAGAGTAAGAAATGTTTATTTCTGATAGAATTAAACAGTTCAAGTCAAAGAAATATTTTTTTTATTGTAAGGACTATAAGGATTGGCTTAATTTACTTTAACAAATTGTTCACTTACAAAAAAGACTACAAGTTTTTATGAGCTGAATGAAAAGCAAGATTTTAAAAAATATATAAAATACTGTATATTTTTCTTGAGATTATCAGCAGTATCCTAGACAGAAGACAATTTACCTAATATGGATAACAAATCTGCATTCAGCCTATGTGGAAACAACAGACTAGGTCTTTGTGTCTTCATGAATTACTGAAAAATGGGGTGGTGCATACATGTTAAAAACACATTTAATCTCTTTTTAGGGACAAACTAGCCCCAGTTCTCTGTGTATGTACAGCATAGTCACTACAGCTAGAGAAAAATGTATGCCATCTGCAGAAGATCCATGCCTCATGAAAGATGAATCTATCACCTACAAGTCATTCACTGTACTCTTGGATCTGAAAATGGAATAAACTGTGAGTTAATAAATACATTTAGTTCTAGTATCTGAATTGTTACTGATAGCTCTGATGCATTGAAGAAATTCTTTGCAGTATGTTGGTATTATGAATTTTACATTCTGGAGTCTGAATGATACCTGTGAAACAGGTCAGTTGTGAAAGTGGAGTCTTTTTTCTGAAGATTATAATTTTAGATGTATTCTCTGGTGATTATGTGTTAGCTTCCTCCTTTTCTCCAAACTGCAGTTGGTGAATGGGCCTTGGCTATTTGAAATATGGTGAGGAGAAAGCATCTATGTAAAATTAATCTCTATCAGCTGGTTTTGATTCTTGAAACTGTTGAGAGGACATTGTACATATGAACACTTTTTATATGAATATATATATAGAAATACATTTGCAATGTTTCAAACATCTATATATAAACTAGTAATTTTATCCCTTTAACAAAGGGGAAAAAAATGCACCATGCAGACTCCAGTTTAGCTAGCTAATTTGGAATATTTACCATAAGATGGTCAATCATGCTTTGAACCTTAGTGTTCAGTCCTGAGCAGTTTATTATTTGACACTAAGTGAATCTAGAAAGACGAGCTTAAGTGTAGGTATACATCATATGTAGAGGAACTCAGTGACATGGTGTAGATAATGGGAGGCTCAGATGGACAGTGTCGTGTCCATGGCTCTAGGGCTGGGGAAGCGATCCCTGTGTGGGAGTCACTTCGGAGTTGGACTAGATGATCATTGTGGGTCCCTTCCAACTCAGAATAACCTGTGAACCTGTAATTGTTAAGGTTGGAAAAGACCTTTAAGATTATGAAGTCCAGCTGTCAGCCCAGCAGCACCAGCGTGTTCATCACTTAATCAAGCGCCATATCCACACATTTTGAATACTTCCAGTGATGGTGAATCCATCACTTCCCTGAGCAGCCTGTTCTAATGCTTTACAAACCTTTCAGTGAAGAAACTTTTCATAATATCCAGTCTAAACCTCCCCTGGTGCAACCTGAGGCCATGTTCTCTCATTCTGTTACTTGGGAGAAAAGACTGACACCCATCTCACTACCAACTCCTTATAAGAAGCTACTTATGATTACACATCATACCACTTCCACTGGAGGACTGTATCACTGTATTTTGTACACAAGACTAAAGGTGTCTTACATAGTTTTGTAGCAGAAATATGACAGTTGTTTTTTGTTTTGTTTTGGTTTTCTTTGTGGGGTGAGGGTTTTGGTTTTGTTTTTTGCTGTTTGCTTTTGAGAGGATGATCTTGGAAGTCTGTCAGATTTCTCAGAAGAACAGCTTGGATTTTGTGAAAATGGAACTTGTGGGGTTGAATGTATCTCAAAATGAAGCTAGTGCATTAAGAACCTTTGACTGTGACTTTTGGTAACATAGTGACCATTTCTACATGCTACACAAATGCCTTTGGCATAATAATAGGACCTTCTCTAGCCAGCAATTCAAATTTTTAGGTATGTACAAGTACAACATAGTTTAAACTTCACAAGTCTGAGGTGTTATCTCCTTAGCTTTGACAAATATATGATAAAAGAGCTGGGGGAATCTTTGCTTCCCACACTTTGCCCTTGCGGTATGTGTGCTTATCACTGTGCATAGATTAAAAATTTTGGTTTTATGCAAGCCAGTTAGAGTTTTGTTACTGAATTGTCATACACTTAATGTGACAATGATTTCATCTTTTGCAAAAGAGCCCTGTGACAATTTTCCCTAAATTTTTCTTCTCTTATCTTCTCTCTGCTTTCTAATCTAATCTACTCTAATTCAATCTTTCTGCTAGTGATAGGAATGAAGATAAAAAGTTGTAAGATGAAAGAGTCCTTATTCCATGGCCTTGTTTTGATCAATTTGTGTAATAGATTTTGTATAAAGTTTATTTCCATTAACTAGTTGCAAGACAAAACTACATATACAGGAACAATATTATAGATACAAATAATTTGTTTTCCTCACTATCTTATTTACTTTAATCAGCTCAGTGTTTTTCTAATAGACTCTGCTGAAATGGGATAAGCCAAAAATATGTCTTGGTAACAAATGAGAAAATTCTGCCTGTAACAATGCCTTCAAGAAAAAGTCTTTCTTAGAAGAAATGGGTATTAATTGTAGAAAATGTTTTTAAATAATTAGAATTACATTGTTTTAAAATCAGATAACCTGTTCATTAAGAAAACGTGCTGTGATTGTTCAACATATTGCACCAACAAAGTGGCTACCTATTTAGATTTTGTAAAAAAAATTATACTTTTTATACTTTTAAAACTGTGATGGCAGGGATGAAGAAACGGTAGGAGAGAGTTCACTAGGGGATCTCTCTAAGGAGATGTCAAGTGGAGACAACTATACTACAGTTTTGCTGGATGTCACTTGATTTCTGCCAACAAGAAAGACTTTTTAAATGAGGAGAAGCCAGTGACAGGTGAATAAACATAATGTTTGAGAAGGTTAAGACGCTTGTGTCTTTTTATGCCTCCATGTATTGAAAATACCAACTCAAAAATTACATGCATGGTGATACAGTCTCAGTATTTCACACTAGCTTTTGTTGAGTGAACCTGCTCCAGGTTTACATCAGTTCCAGTATAAATATCTGTGTTATCTTGTTATGGAAATGTATGTATATAGACAATGTCTAATAGGGCAATCCAAACCCTCTCCATTGTTTGACTCTTTTGGGTATTCCAAATAGAATTTAGCAGATTTCCTATGCCACCAAAACAAAAAACTGGTTGAAGTAATGCTTATATACAATTTGCAATAGCTGTGTAAAAAACTGATTTTCAATCAAGAAAAGAACAACAGAGGACTATATGGCTCATTTACTTTCCTGGAAATGTAATAAGAATCTCCAGTGTCACAAAAGAAATCCATAATCATTGTAGATACTTTTAGTTTTTTATTTTGAATTAAAGATTCCTGTATTTGAATTCATGGAAATATTAATCAAGACACTGTAATTCAATAGTGTTAAATTTCTATCAGTACATTTAAGGAAAACGGGACAATCAAGTTCAGAAACAGGGTTTAATGACTTAATATGTAAAATCGGTATCTGTTTAATGGACCTGCCCTATGAGGAGCGACTACAGGAACTGGGACTGTTCAGTCTGGAAAANCTAATAGAATAGCCTGAAAATGTATTCCAATGGTATAAGAAGAGAATGGTATAAGAGAAATCATTTCTTGTCAACAAGCTCAAAAACTTTGTTCAATAAAGTTTTGCTGCTTCATACCATTGTCATTCACACTCCTCAAATCTCTTTAGCATGCAAGGGCAACCACATCAGACTTACACAAACAGAGAGTTACTTGTCATGAGCAGGGAGCTGTCCTTTTTTTTATTTTATTTTTATTTTTTCTATTAATAGAGGCAATAATTTTACTACGTATCATTTCTGAACTTTAACCATGCATCTTAGAGTCCTCACAGAACTGTCATTGCATGCTTCGTTAGACAGATAATAACCCAGATCCTTCCTTCTGATGTCAAAAATACCAAAGGGGAAATCCAGGGCAATGAAAATACAGCTCTATAAGGAGGAAAGCAGGGCACTGTTGTTAATTCCTCTTCTTTTTACCCCAAACCATTGGCCCCTCCCCCTTGCAAAGATCATCCCAAATTCAGCAATTATTTAAGAAGCTCTTGCAAAGTATGACAAAGGAAACGAGGTCTCTTTTAGCATCAAGCATGTAGTCTGATGAATATGCAAGTAATAAATAATTCTCCAGGTTTGATGCTTCCCTTCCCCTCTCCAGTTTCATTATTTCTGTACATGGATTACACAATTTGTCTCATGTTGTCCTCCTGTTTTCACTTCTGATTTTGGAGTCAAGGTGTTAATATTTACTTAATTATTTACTTTTCTTAACTTTCGTGGAAGGAATATTCTAGATTTGGTAAAACAATTAATAATTTTTAAGGTATTTTAACTCCACATAAATTGATGAAAGACTGAGTCCCTACCCTGAATTCATCATCGCAGTAAAGTGTTAATTATGCAGAATACAAAGGATAGGAAGAAAAGCATGAGTAAAGGACAGAATTTTCAGTGATTTTGTATACTTCAGCAATCCTTGCTTTAACTTAGATAACTGAAAGCTCAGAATAATTTTGGCTGTTACGACCAGAGTCTTCAAACTATATTGTTTATTTATATTTCAAGCATTTGGTTCTTCTATATTTTGTATTTTGGTTTTTTTCTTAGTAAGATTTGCATGAAATTCTTTTTATGTGGGAACCACATCTCTTAGATAAGAGTTTCGTTTATATAACAGAGGAAAGGGGGTACATGTTTTAAATAAGCAAATGCAACCACTTAAGAAAGAAAGGAATATAAGTGGATGGATGGATAGAGAGATAGATAGATAGATAGATAGATAGATAGATAGATAGATAGATAGATAGATATACAGACAGACATATATTAGAAAACCTTATCTGGACTGGTAGAGAGAGATAGTGGGTATCTAGCCGTCAGCCAAGGTCAAACCACCACAAGTTGCTAGATATCCCAAAGGCGACGAGGATGGTGAAAGGACTGGAGAACAAGCCCGATGGGGAGCGACTGCGGGAGCTGGGGTTGTTCAGTCTGGAGAAGAGGAGGCTCAGAGGTGACCACATTGCTGTTTACAATACCTGAAGGGAGGTTGCAATTGGGTGGGTGTAAATCTCTTCTCTCAGGCTACCAGCACCAGAACAAGAGGACATAGCCTTAAAGTACACCAAGGGAGGTTTAGACTGGATGTTAGGAAGAGGTTTTTCATAGAGAGAATGATCTCTGCCCAGGGAGGTGGTGGAGTCACCATCCCTGGAGGTGAAAAGACTGGATGAGGAACTCAGTGACATGGTCTAGATATTGGGACAATGGGACAGGGAATTAAGTTATGTCCATGGCTCCAGGGTTGTGGGTTCGATCCCTGTATGTGCATTTGCTTGTGAGTTGGTTCTGCCCCGTGTGATGTGTGTGGATGGGAGACCTATGAGAAGCAAAACCACCTGGAGTGCCAAAAAGATTTAAGATTACCAATACTATTATGTTCTTTTGGTGCTAGCTCTAATAAATTGCGTTTTAAATTATATCTTACAGAGACTGAGTTCCTTCCTTACCGGGGTCATAAGAGAGCAGCATCTCCTGGAGCAAAACACAGTTAAGTCTGGAATTAGTCTATCAAGTCAGAATGCATCCTGGAATGTTGTTCAAAAGGTAATGCTGAACCCAGTAGACTACTCTTGGTATCCTAGGCTGTTCAATATATTTCTCAGGACACAGATATATTTTTTTTCTCCAGTGACTGTATGCATATACCGTTTTACTGACGTGACAATCCACACAGATCCTGAGTGCATTTTTCCTTTTTTAATGATTTTGTACAGCAGGAAACCATTTGGCCTTAAGAAAATACAGTAGCCAAGTTGCAGCTGCTTGAAGCATTTTCCCATTAAATGTAATGGCACTAAAGTGGAAGTGCCAAGGGCTATTATGTACTGACAGTACAGTCAAGAAAAGTACCCATCTGCAGAAAACATGCAGCAAGGAAGAAACACAGCCATAAAATAAACATGAAAGCAGCTAGAGCCTCAGGACTAAAAAAACAAGCGATTTGCTGCAATGCTTAGCAACAAAAGGCAAGATTTGAAGTTATTTGGACTTTCATAGTTACAAGTGTAGCATGGAGTAGGGAATATTGCTTTTGTCACAGATCCCTCTCCCCACTGTAATGTTCTCTTCTCTAGAAATCCAGGCCCCCACATGTGCTATAATAGCCTCACTGTGAGAAATAAGAACTGAACCACAAAAGGCCATTTCTGTATGAATTCTGTATGAATCTGTATGAATAAAACTCCTTAAAAGAAGTTTTTTCAGAAAAGCAAAAGCAATGTGCAAAGCCAAAGCATCAAAAGTTTTATCTTTAGAGCAATGCTGAATAGAAACCATCATCAAAAGTAGAGGCCTGATTAAATGACTGTTCTAACTCCTCCTTTACTAGCACCTGACAAATGTAATCTCCTTTTATGATCTGGTGACTCGACTGGTTGATGATAAAATGGCCATGGATGTTGTGTACTTGGACCCTAGCAAAGCCTTTGACACAGTTTCCCATGGTAAGTTTCAGGAGAAACTCATAGAGCATGGACTGGATGGAAGCATTTTATGCTGGGTTAGGAACTGGTTGGATGGATGAGCTCAGAGAGTGTTGGTGAATGGTGCCACATCCAGCTGGCAGCCAGTCACTAGTGGAGGCCTACAGGGGTCAGTGTTAGGCCCGGCACTGTTCAACATCTTTATTGACAATATGGATGAGAGAATGGAGTCCATCATCAGCAGGTTTGCAGATGATACCAAGCTGGGGGCAAATGTTGAACTGCCAGAAGGTAGGAGGGCCCTTCAGAGGGACCTTGACAGACTGGAGAAATGGGCAGACTCCAACAGTATGAGATTTAACAAGACTAAGTGCTGGGTTCTTCACTTTGGACATAACAACCCCATGCATCACTATCAGCTGAGGGATGAGTGGCTGGAGAGTG
>WEKX01013155.1:73211-84121 GCA_013390025.1 Pitta sordida
GTCCAACTTCTGTCATTATATTTCTGATTATGATATAAAAGTGACATACATGGTGTCCTGGTTTGGACACTGATGGGTTTGTTTTCATATAAAAATGGATGAGAGATCAGTGGAGAAATACCAACTTTATTGAATGAAATAAATATATTTTTTTATTTATATATATATTTTTATATATATATTGAAATGTATAAAAAGGTATGTGGATGAATTAAACTGACACTGGCAAATAACAGGAAGATACTCCAACCACCCCCCAAAACTACCCACACAAACAGAATATCCTTCAGATAACTGAATGTTGGGCAGTAGAATACAAGCTGCTTTTCTCAAACAACAGGGAGTGGCTGCTGTCCTCTCAAGGACAGGGTTTTCTCAGGGAAGGGAAAACAAAAGAGCCAGATGGCAGACAAACCCACAAAAAAGTTGGTAGAAATCTGAATTCCGGTTCAAAAGTCTTCTTTTCAGCAGCAGCCAGGCAGGAAAACACAGGGAAACAGCAACTGAGGCAAGGAAAGCAGGAATTTGAGGCAAGCAGGAGTCCAAGGCTCAGCAGCAACCTCTCACCAGCAAAGGAAGGGAAGAGGGAGAGGAACTGCAGGTGTGCCACAGTATTTAAAGGCTCTCTTCCCAACATTCCAAAAGGCAAAAGCCTGGGAAACAAGGTTATTAGGGAATTGAGGTCTTTCTCTCTTCAATGGCTTATTTGTCCCCCCTTTACAGGTGCAGGGTCTCCGACTACAACTCCCAGAGGTCTCATGGGCAGTTCCCAGTGGGAGAACTCTTGTTTTTCTGGCAGTGAAGACATCTGCTCCCATTACTCCCTCGTGGCTTTCCAGACTTGCCTCTGAAAAGGTACTCTCTCTCTCTCCCAGGGAATTCACGGGGCTGTTCTCTTTAAACTCAGCCGAGGAGGCTCTCAAACCTCGGGATGAGTTCTCTCATTTCCCCTGGTCCCACTTCCTTCCCCACCCTCCCTGAACTCAGGAAGGTGGGGGCAGGGGCGCAGGAGAAAGAAAGAGGGAAAGAAAAAAAAAGGTTAAAACTTTTATTTTGTAAACATGTAAAAAGAAACCTCTGACACCTAAGCCATGACACATGGTCAAGCACAGGACTGTAGAACGGAGAAAACCAGTTAAATAGTAGTTTAGAGTACAGCTGAAAAGGAAAAATAGCACTTTGCATGTTTTCAATTCTTTTTTGAGGGTAAAATGCTGGTGAAATAAAGGACTGGGTGCTTCATGAATAAATATTTAGTAAAAGAGAGGTTACATTTTGCTCTGTCCTGCCTAAAGCAAAACCTGATTTTTTTCTTAGCTGTTGCACAGTGACTTTATAGAATTTTAGGAAATCAATCATAGTGTTCTACGAGATTAGTGAAGTGGAGAGGGACTTAGGTGTAATGATCGACAGGAAACTCAATATGAGCCAGCAGTGCGCCCAGGTACCTAAGAAGACCAATGGCATCCTGGCCTGCATCAGGAACAGTGTGGTCAGTCGGTCCAGGGAGGTTGTCCTTCCCTTGTACACGGCGCTGGTCAGACCATATCTTGAGTACTGTGTGCAGTTCTGGGCTCCCCAGTTTAAGGAGGATGTTGAGCTGCTTGAGAGGGTCCAGAGAAGGGCGACAAGGATGGTGAAGGGACTGGACTATGGGGAGTGACTACAGGAACTGGGGTTGTTCAGCCTGGAGAAGAGGAGGCTCAGAGGCGACCTCATTGCTGTTTATAACTACCNGCAAGAGGGCCGACTGTACTTAGCAGTTGATTAGAAGGTGCATCAAGTTGCCTTGAGTAGCTGAAGAATTGCACTGAACAGTATAGTTTGCTTGATTTAGAACTCTGGCTCATTATTAGTCCTTTGCATTTTCATCAGATAACAGTATCTTTTACTTCTAACTTTCCCACTCAATCTAGCTCTTCTTTCTTCTCTTAAGTACTGCTCTTTCTCTGTGGTTTGTATTTTATTAAGCTTTTCTTTGAGATGCTTTTTCCAAGCTCCAACTCAGTCATCCATATCTCACCAAACATCAGTGGTCTCTGGTGTCTACTCAGATCATTATTATTAGATTACCTTCTTATTTAATTCTCTATTGCTCTCCAACATGTTTCTTCCGCTTATTCTTCTATTCTTTCAGAAAAAAAAAGAAAGAAAAAAACCATAGAAGAGCAGCAATTAGAAACTATTTAATGCCAAACATCTTAAAAAAATTACCCAAAATAAAAGACTATCTGTTAACTGAACTCAGATGTCTACACATGCAAGTGAATTGTAGGGAGACAAATATAAAACTCCTTCGGAAACACCTGTCTTTAGCAATACATTACTGCAAAAGCTGTGGGCCAAGAAAAGAGTTTGGGAGTAACTAGCAAGCTCTGGTGTGAAATATTTATATAGCGAAAGTCCAAATTTACAAAATATAAAAAAAACAAGTGCAGGCAATAAATAAGGTTTTGCTGTGCGTTTTGAGTACTATTGCGTGCTTTGTTTCAATGACCAATGACAATAGGTGATTAGTTGAGTATAGAGCAAGGAATTGAGTTGCAAAGTAATGTAAATAAAAAATATTAATCCCTATCAGCATTCTCAGAAAAAGAATTTGTAAAAGCAATTGAAACGTGTGTGTGTGTGTGTAGAGTTGGAGAAAGGATGAGTATCCAGTGAACTGAAGCCACTAGGACACCTTTTCAGCCCATTGCACTGTGTGCATGGTCCTGTGATCTGAAGACAGTGAGTATGACTCAGAAGGTCTTTGCCTTCAGCTTGTGAGGCTGCTCCTGGATTCAAATATTTGAAGGTATTGGGTTTTAGGTACTGATGGTGGTGTTGTTTTCTGATCCCTAACTTAGACTTGAGCTGCTCTCAGGAACAAGTCTACCAGCTGAATTCCTGAAATTAGCTTTTTGTTCTTCCTTTTTCAGTTCACCTAGAATGGTACATGAGACAAGCAGGGGCACAACTTCTGTGGAACAGTGAGTAGTCCAGTAGTGTTCAGACTGCTGTGATAAGAAAATATGTTGCACTCAGTTTGATAAATGAAACTTCTGAAAAACCTACTGATACTAGTTTAATATCATTAAACTGAAATTCCTGAAAGAAATTGATTTTAAATGGTTGTACAGTTAATAATTGTACTGTTCAACAATACAAAATATAAACTGCAAAGTGGGAAGTGTTATCTAGTCTCCTACACAAAAATTCGATCAAAATTAGAACTAAGAAGAAATGAGAACTAATTTTTTAATTCTCAAGAACTTTTACTTGCCTGTAACTATTGTAACATCTTTTAATCCACACAGTGAAAATATTTTCATACACTCAAACCATAATTCAACATTATATTCAAGCATATAATTAATTTACATTCTCAAGAAAGATTTTCTGTGTGCTTAAAGTTAAGTAGCTGTTCAAGCAGTAAGCAAAGAAAAGGAACAAAACCCTAAAATGAATTTTTAAAAAAGTAAATGTTTTTAAATAGAGTATATAATTAAACAGTGAAGCCTTCTGCCACAAGATGCTACACTTCAGATTTCTTTTTATGTAATTTCAAAGAGAGACTAGAAAAGTCATGCAAGGTTTTAAATATTTTAATAAAAAATTAGTAATAAAAGGCCTCCTATTAAACCTCTGTTTTCTGGAGTCAAAAAATACATATGTTGAAGAAGTTCTTAATGCTCACTCTGGTCTTGTTTTTCTCAGAGCATATTTTTGCCACAGCCAAAATCTGTGGAGCTAGAAGTGTCCGTATATTAGTGAGCTATTTGACCTTGAGATAGACACAGCACTACTCTCCTTTTGTTACATTGGTGATTTAATTAAGGTTACCTGCACAGGGATCTGCAGAGATTAAACCCCCCATTACTGGCTACAGGAGACATTTATCCTATGTTCTTCTCTTAATCACTGCTTTTACTCATATGATTTTACAAAGTAACGTAACGTCTCACATTACTTTAGAAATGATTGCATTTAATTGATCTTGCTATTAATTTTCTTTTATTGATATATTTTTCCCTATATATATTGTTTGCATATTGACTGTGTTCAAGGACTGATGATGCATTCTTCATTGACAGAGGAAGACATAGCTCACTTGAAATTGTGTACATTTGTTCTCCCTTAAACGCATGACAGAATAATGTTATGGATAATTAAGTACATTAAATATAAAAATATTTTTGTATAAGGTTTATTGTGCCTGTTATACTTTTCATTAAGCTCCTTTTTCACCTTTCTGAATAGTGTAAACAGAATCACAGGGTTGAGGATGGAGGGGACATCTGGAAGTCGCCTAATCTGACGTTTGGTTAAGCAAGGACATCCAGAGCTAATTGCTCAGGACCACATCTAGGTGATTTTTTAACATCTCAAGGAAGTGAGACCCCACAAATTCTCTGTGCAACTTCTGCCAAGGCTCACTCACCCTTCCTAGTGAAAGAGTAGTTCCTAATGTTCAGAGGTGCCCTCCTGGGTTTTAGTTTATGCATACAATCACAGAATATGCTGAGTTGGAAAGTCCAACTCTTAGCTCTGCCCAGGACTGTCCTCAAGAGTCACACCATGTGCTTGAGAGCATTGTCCAAACATTTCTTGAACTGTCAAGCTTGGTACTGTGATCACTTTCTTTGGGAGCCTGTTCCAGCACCTTCTGGGTGAAGAATATTTTTCTAATATCCAATCTAAACCTCCTCTGACAGTTCAGCACATTCCCTTGGGTTCTGTCACTGGTCACCACAGAGAAGAGATCAGTGCCTGCCTTTCCTCTTCACGTCATGAGGAAGTTGTAACTGCAATGAGGTCTCCCCTCAGTCTCCTCTCCAGGCTGAACAGATCAAGTGACCTCAGTCTCTTCTCATCCTGTCACTGGCCACCACTGAAAAGAGCCTAGTCCCATCCTATTTGCACATTCCCTGTAGATGTTTAGATGTTTATGCACATTAAGACTCTCCTGAGTCTTCTCCATTCTAGCAGTTTCAGGTCTCTCAGCTTTTCACAGGTTCACTGGTTCACAGGTTATTCTGAGTTGGAAGGGACCCACAGGATCATCTAGTCCAACCCCCAAGTGAACGCCCACCCAGGGATCAGGCCCACAAGTGTGGAACCATGGGCGCCACACTCCATCCATCCAAGCCGCCCACCAGCTAGACCATGTAGCTGGGTTCCTCATCGAGTCTTCTCTTAAACACCTCCAGGGATGGTGACTCCACCACCTCTCTGCACGTGAGGGTCTCCAGTCTCTTAATATTCTTAGAGGCTCTGTGCCTGACTCTCTCCAGCAAACAAGCATTACAAAAGGCATTTAGAAGCAAAAAGGGCAAAGTTAATTCCTCACTTTCTTAAGTTCTCTTGAGAATCCTGTAGACACCTACTTTTAGACACCTAAATTCCTTTGAAAGTCTCACTGTAACATTCTAAGAATCATTTTAATTAGAATTATACTGAGTTCAAAATAAGGTTTTTATTTATATGGGTTTTCTACATTGATAAGTAAACTTGCCTTTTATCTTCCTTTTTCATGGGGTGTGTAGCATATAAAATGAGAAAAGTATACAGTATTTAAGATATTGTCTTTCTTAATATGAGAACACAACTGAATACATTTGTATGGAGAATAGATTTTTATAACTTGGATGTAATGTCTATAATAATTTGATAAAATTCTGCCCATGTGTTTTCACAGAAATATTAATGTCAGAAAATAAATTTTAATTCCTAATTGCTAAGGCTAGTTATTTTGCTGGAAAAAAAAGTAAACAAAGTCTTTAAGTGTGAATGTAACCACTGCAAGCTCATTGTATGTATTTTGACTAAATTAATTCTTCCTCTCTTGGTTTTCACGAAAGGAATGGATTTTTTTTTCAAATAAGATGGTGACTGTGATTTCATACTTTCATGTCATCCTTTATTATTATTTGGCATTAAGATTATTGGCAGAAGCAGAGAGGAGTTAGTCAGCCTAGTCAAGTGTGCTTTCTGCCATCCAATTTTTCTTGACACACCACCAGTTTTCCAAATTTCCTTTTTCTTCTTTGTTGTTTCTTTAATCACAACATGTACAACTAACTAACAGAATACTAACTGAACATAACGCCACTGTAAACAGCTGTATTTGGTGAATTCTAACACAATGATTTTTATGTCTATCCATTCCCCAAAATGTGTCCAGTAGTTTTTGCCATGTTCTTCATGTTACTATGACCTTTTGATTTCCGAAATTTTCTAATGTATTTTAAGAGTTATTTCTTAGATATGCTAAAACACACATCATTTCTTGGAAGAAATGCCTCTGGATCTCCAAATCTCCACCCTGATTTTTCAAGGTATTTTGCCTTTCTTACCTCTCTTAAATCCACCTCCTATGACTTTAAGCACTGCATAATATTAAATTATTAAAGAACATACTAGTGTTTTGGTTAAACAGGAATACAAATTCACATAACTTGTAAGTGTATAGCAAAGTAGAAAAGCATATGGATGTTACAAAATATATGCGGTGGTGGAGTTGCCATCCCTGGAGGTGTTTAAGAAAAGACTGGATGAGGAACTCATTGACATGGTCTAGATAATGGGATGATAGGATAGGGAATTACATTATATTATAATAATAAATAAAATTATGATGACATTACCCTGAGATTAGCTCAGATAGAAAAAACATGGTGTTCATGGCACCAGGGTTGTGGGTTCAATCCCTGCATGGGCATTCACTCAGGAGTTCGACTCAATAATCCTTGTGGGTCCCGTCCAACTCAGAATATGCTGTGTGATTCCACATGATTCTATGATTCAGTCGTACTTGTGGATGAATGGTGAATGAGAATAGCTAAAGTAGGGTCTCCTTTTCACATGCAGCATCTCAAGGTTCTTCATCTGAAAGGCAGAAATTTTGTCTGTTAGTACAGACAGAAACTATCTTTCATAGTTTAGCAGCTCTCAATAATGCATTATTTATGATGTAGTCTAGGGATAATACTTTATTAAATTCAGATTAGAAAGATAAAATAATTTTCTCAAACTAAGTAAACAGATGACAGTATGCTGAGTTGGAAGGGACTCACCAGGATTACTGAGTCCAACTCCTGACCCTGTGCAGGTCATCCCAACAATCACACCATGTGCCTGATAGTGTTTTCCAAACTTTTCTTGAACTCTGTCAGGCTTGGTGTTGTGACCACTTCCCTGAAAACCTGTTCCAGTGCTCAACAACCCTCTAACCTAAACCTCCTCTGACTCAGTTTCATGCTGTTTCCTTGAGTCCTATCAAGGATCATGATAATGAAGGGATCATTACCTGCCCCACCACTTCCCCTTGTGAGGATGTTGAAGACCTCAGTGAGGTCTCTCCTCAGTCTTCTCTTCTCCAGGCTGAACAAACTGAGTGACCTCAGCCAGTTCTTGTAAGGCTTCCCCTCCATACCCTTCATCTTGGCTTCTTCTAAATGTTTTCCAGTAGATTTACATCTTTTTTTATATTGTGATGCCCAAAATTGCACGCAGTACTCCTGGTGAAGCTACACCAGTGCAGAGCAGAGCAGCCAATTACCTTCTTTGACCTGAAGTTGAAGAGGCAGCAACCCACTACTGAAATTTTTTTAGAGTCCTTATATAACTTGGTATCTGAGAGTTATTGATTTCATGGCATCTTGACCCTTCAAGCAACAATTGTGATTTGTTTAACTTGGTTTTAAATGGTTTGGACTGCTTTATCCAAGATATTTTAGGGCTTTTGAGGTCGCTGTTTTTAGCACCGACTGCATGCTTAAATTTGTTCTTTGACTGTAAAAAGATGCAATGCCTTTTCTGAATGTTGTCCTTGTGGTATTTGAGAGGAAATTTTTGTCAAGTGATTTGCCTTTAATTGTTCAAGTAGATGGATAAGCTTGAGAAATCCATTGGAAACTATCCCCTGAGTACATTTACTATTTGTACATCAAGTCAAAAGGTCTGCTTTTAGAACAGGCATGGTAAATCATGAGATACAACGAAAGTATTGCTTTTCTGCTTAGTCTCATGGCTTCAACAAGTTCCTGGGAACATTTAGTAAAACACAGTTGGTCAATTATATGGGTATATTTTGGTTGATTCTTATTGAGAAAACTTTGCAATTTAAATTGACTCATGTTATTTGGATATCAGTACAGCTACGCTGATCACACTGAAAGATTTAACCTATAGTTTCCATTGACCATAATTTATAATACCTAAACAGATTTAGGGTTTGATACATCATCTTTCCTAGAAAAAATATACTGTAACCTGAGGTTCACATCCAGCTGGTGTACTGTAATTTACACCCCTTATGTGAAGGAGCCACAGCAAAGTATTGGAGCACCTTGTATTGGGTTTTTCTGTGTCTGGGTTTCTGGTTGTGGAGGGGGCTATGGATGAAGCTTTTCTTTGAGAAGTTGCTGGAAGCCTCCCTCATAGCTGGCAGAGCCAATGCCAGCCTGGTCTTGGCTGGACCCACCGCTGGCCAAGGCCAAGCCAATCAGGAGAGAAAGAGATGCATCTGTGATAACATATTTAAGAAGAAAAACAAAAGAAAGTTTGAGGAAGAAGAAGAAATGGCTGCTAGAGATGAGCAGTGAGAAGTTTTAACAGCAAATGCAGCACCAAGGCCATGGCTGCAGGAGAGGGAAGAGGAGATCCAGGCATCTCCCTGCAGACCATGGCGATGACCATGGTGAAGCAGGCTGTCCCCCTGCAGCCCATGGAATGGAGAGAACTCAAGGATGCAGAAAATCCACCTGTAGCCTGTGGAGAGGGGAGCCCACGCTGGAGCAGGTGGATGCAGGAGGGAGGCTGCAGCCCGTTGGAGCCCTCATTGGAGCTGAGTCCCAGGAGAGGCGTGTGGCCCATGGAGAGGAGAGTCCATGCTGGAGCAGAACTCTACCTGGTAGGATTTGTGTGCTTAGGGATGGGATCCATGCTGGAGCAGCCAGTGCTCAAAGAACTGCACCCTGTGGAGTGACCCACAGGCAGCAGAGTATGGAAGAGCTGTTGCCCCTGGGATTGGACGCATGCTGGCGACAGTCATGAAAGACTTTCTCTTATGGGAGGGACCCCTCCTCCCCTGAGCAGCAGCAGAGAAACACCAACTGCCTGGTCTTCCCCTACTCCTGTCCCCCGCTGCCTCCTGGATGAAAGGGGGAATGTGGGTAAAGGGGGTATCTATTGTAAGAGATGGAGAGGCAGGGCAGAAGGTTGCCTTTAAGATGATACTTCTCACTTTAAGCTATGATCTTGTTAGAAATAAATTCTTTACATCTCCACTTTGGAGTTTTGTTTTTCCTGTGACAGTAAAAGGTTTTGAATAGTCCTCATTCCTGCTGTAGCTAAACCCTTCAGGTTTTTTTTTCCCATTCCTCTCTCTGCTATTTTTATAAGGGGAAGGGGGGAATGAAGTGAGAGAATGGCTGTGGGTGAATCTCTGGCATCCAGCCAGGGTCAAACCACCACACACCTTCAATGATTTTCACTTGAAACCACAGGATGGCAACCATGAGGAAGACATGGCAATATAGCTTTTCTTCTTACCTCAAGGTACGATTTGCTGAGGTAAGAATAACTTTTTCTCTCAGTGCTTAGTCAACATACTTTTAACACATAGGAAGATCATTATGGTTTGTTTAGTTAACCTGAATGGTCCATGCCCTAAGGGATTTTTTTTCCTGTGGAAACAACAATGATAAAAACTTTGGAGAGGTTCTTCTGTTCTATGTAACCAAGGAAGCCAGAAGATGCATAGACAAAATGTCATGATTTTCATGGCAGTGGAACTATGGGTTTAAGATTTTCCTATTAGGAGCAAGGCAGTCAGTCATATTTTCAGCTAGGATTCCTGAATTTTGGATTTAGTTCTGAGTGAGGGTTGCTATTCTGGCTCATCTTCCTATGGAAGGCTCTGTCTTTGCTGTAAAGTGATGGAGTAGATAGTACTGACCAGAGTGTGACCAGAGATAGAGTTTTTAAAATTCTCTTTTATTTACCAAAAAGCCAACAATGTATTTATGTTGTACATTATCAACAAGTCTTTGTCTTGGACATCTGGCAAGTTAGGGCTACAAATCACATAATTACCTCAAATAATGCCTGAGTTTAAATAAATGGAAATAAACACTAAGCTAAAGAAAAAGTTCTCTTTGTATTCTGACTGTATCCTCAGTTTAGAATGTTTGCAGTTTCCATCTAAATTATTTGTTGCACAATCAGTTCAAAGGTTAGTGGCCTAGATCTACATTCATGACTATGGCAGCATTCTATAAAGTTTTGGTCAATCTTTATGTGAAAAAGCTGCATCTGTCAGTCCCGAGGACTGCAAAACATTAAACAGTTCTTACAAGAATATCTAAACAATGATCACAGGCTCAGAGGTTATTCCGAGCTGGAAGGGACCCACAAGGATCATCGAGTCCAGCGCCCAAGTGAGCGCCCCCACAGGGATAGAACCCATGACCCGGGAACCATGGGCACCATGCTCCATCCATCTGAGCCTCCCATCGTCTGGATTATGTCACTGAGTACCTCACTGAGTCTTTTCTTAAACACCTCCAGGGATGGTGACTCCACCACCTCCCTGGGCAGACCATTCCGCTGAGGGATAACTCGCTCTGTGAAAAAGCTCTTCCTAACATCCAGTCTAAACTTCCCCTGGCATAGTCTAAGGGCATGTCCTCTTGTTCTGATGCTGTCAGCCTGACAGAAGAGATTCACACCCACTGAACTGCAAGCTCCCTTCAGGTAGTTGTAAAAAGCAATGAGGTAACCTCTGTGGCTCCTCTTCTCCAAGCTGAACAGTCCCAGTTCCCGCAGTGACTCCCAACAGGGCTTGTTCTCCATCCCCTTCACCATCCTCATCGCCCTTCTCTGGACCCTCTCAAGCAGTTCAACATCCTTCTTAAACTGGGGAG
>WEKX01013157.1:0-30766 GCA_013390025.1 Pitta sordida
CCTCTGAAGGGCCCTCCCACCTTCCGGTGTAGATTTTAAAAAAAGAACCACCATCATGATTGTTAAGATCCATCCTGGTTTTGAAGAATTCGTGCTTTGGGCACTGTTCCTGTAGAAACTCATTTTTGCCAAGAGTTTTCTTTTGGCCTGCAAGATTACATTTTAAATTAAAAGTTGAGGATACTTGACTCTTCCATGAATATTTAAAAGTTGTAAATAATGATTGTAATATAAAGAAAACTTGTATCCCGGTATTTTAGTGGTGGATGATTCATCTCTATGTCAGTTTGATAAATTAACTCAGAGTACAAATATCTATCCTTATGTAATTGTAATGTTTTTCTCACTTCTCCCCCTTTTGCCCCATTGTCTACTCCCCAAATTCAGTAATTTTTTTAGCATGACTGAGTATTCAGCCTTTTGCCAAAGCCAATAGATCCAAGTCTCTTGCTTAATCTTCTTTTCCCTTTTCTGAGGAGTGGATCTAGGACACTGTCATTTGCTCTGTCACAGCAGATTGCTGCCAGTACTATGACTCCAGAAATATCAGCCAGCTCCAGGGGACTGAAAGTTTTATTTGAATCCTCATGCCCTGAGACCGAAGCCAGCTTTTACCTATCCTGAAGAATAAGCAAAGGGAAAAAATGTCACTGTTCAAGTACAAGGCATGTAATTGGCAGTAGCAAGTAACAACTTCCTGCTGCTAAAAATATTTTGCTTTATTTCATTTTCCTAGCATTAGCAAGTCAGCAGTCTGTTCTGAAAAACAGCATTTTAAATGGCACATGAAAACTCGGCTATTTGAAACAGTAAGTGAACAGCAGTTTTTCCTTGTGCCCTAGGCTTCTTAATTACTACAAATTAAATTGAAACAGGTGTGGTCAGAGGCAGCTGAGCTAACATTGCCTTGGCCCAGCTCTAATTACAATCCTTGACAAGTGAAGTAGTAGTACCATTTGGACAATAATACATCATTTTGAGCTTTGCCCCATTTTCTGCTTTTCCTGCAGTTCCTATCAAGAGGTTATTTGAACCACTAATGCAAGATGGTAATTCATTTTGGTGACAGGTGCATTCAGATAGGAAAGTGTCAGGCTTCTGGCAAGGTGGCTTTTAAAAAGGTCAGCGAATAGCATAAAACAGTGGAAAGAAGATCATGGAGGGAATAGAAATTATTACCACGCCAAACCCAGTTCTTTTGATTGTTTTTGCAGTGTCAATAATTGCAATTACAGCAGATGCAGAATTTGGCTTGGTTTACTTGATACAGGCTGAGAAGCAATTATGAATGTCTGCATTTCATGACATCCTTAGAAAATGTTAAGTCCCAGTTTGCATCTGTTTTCTTCCATCTTCCTTGACTTGTGAGTGAAATGCCAACTAACCAGAAGATGCATTGTGACATAAGACTGGAAATCCATTGTGTCTATGCTGTCATAGAGTTCCAAATCTCAGAGGTTTTTGAGGTCACTTTCAGGATATTTGAGAACTCCACAGTTTTCCTTTGGTGCGCAGGTAGCTACAATGGGCACAGTGTGACTTGTCTATCACATTTGCTGAGGATGGTGTGGTTCTGTGTCCCAGGTGGTGCCTAGCTCATATTGGACAAACAGATTGAAGTTTAGCCCAGAAAAATTTGGGCTGCTAGTTGGTATTGAGAAGCAGCCAGAGGCAATATTAGTCCTTGAAGACAGTGGGCGTGCTGTTAGATCTCTAGTCAAAAAAAAAAATTTAATCGTCAAAATTAGCCCAGCTGCTTGACAGCATGTTTCAGAAGTAATCCAGATAGTTTTTTGACTGACTGGCTTATTTTTTTTTTACCTAGTCCTTTTTTTTCTGCACTTAAAAAAGTTAATTTTTAATTTGTTACTGAAAACAGGACAGGGGTTTATTTGCTGAAAGGGCATCTCAGCAATGCTTATGGCACTATAGCTCCGGGACTTCCCTGTTGATTTCTGGGTGGAGTTAGAAGTGCTTAGTAGACTCTCTAAGGATCAAAAAGAGTTCCTTTTTGACAAACTGGTTACATGTGGTTAGGACAGAATTCCTGTAGCAGATGTCTGGACATACAGAGCCCTGGACTGGTGGTATCATTTGAATCTAGATTCAGATTCTAGATTAAGGAGATAAAAAAGAGCACAACCGCTTTCATTCATCCCTAATGTTTCACTTCTGGTCATACAAAAATGTCAAGGAGAACAGTGCTCTTAGGAGCAAACTTGAGGTGTTTTTTGCTTTTTTTTCCCTTGTATATGAGCCTTTTCCTGGTTTTGTTCATGTTTAAGTGGGTCCCTTCCAACTCATAGTATTCTGTGATTTTGTGATTCTGTGATTCTGTAAATCTACCGTCTTGAACAGCATTTTGAGGAATAAATTGCAAAATTTAAGTGCCAAGCACGGATCTGTATCACTTGAGTTACTGAAGATATGAGAACATAACTAGAAGGAAGGTGGCTCTGTGCTGCTCCAGAAGAGGGAGGAGCAATTGGTTGGCATACTGGGTTTTGTTCCTCCTATAACTCTTTTGAGGACTTTTTTTCTTTCAGACTTAGATAAGAGTTTGGCTTTTAAGTACAAACTTTTAATACCATTTAAAAATACAACTGGAATAACACTGAATAAATCCATCGAGATTCACATTATTTTCTTGGAGCTTGATACTGTTTTGGTGAAATGTACAATTCAGTAAGCAAAAGAAAACTAGTTTATATTAAACTTTAACTCTCTTGGGCTCAGTGTGTTCCATACTGCTTCAGAAACAAAGCACCAGTGTTTGGACTTTTTTTTTCTTTTTAGTTTTCTAATGCTACACATTTGTATTTCAGATGTTTAAAATTTGTGACTAGATCATTACTGTGAACTTTGGTGCCTTCTGAGTAATTAATGTGCTCATACAGATGTATAGAGCCAGGGAACAAATGTGAATAAGGCAGAAATTGGCTGATCAATGTGGGAAGCCAGAATTCATTGGTAATGTAATTTTGACATTAAAGTAAGAAGCTCTCTACTTAAATGAATCTCTTCTTATGTTAGATCTTTCACTGCTTTTTTAGTAAATCATCTTCAAATCCATTTAACAAGTCTCTACCGATGAAGTGAGCCAAGGGGGTGAATGTAACTTGTATTTATAAAGATAAGATCCAGATGGCAAAACACAGAAATGGGAACCTAGTAGATGATGTTAAAGTGAAATTTGTTAAGACATAGATGGGGGAAAGCAGTTTTGAGTTTACTTTCCAGTCTGACACGTTCTAGGCTAGCTTAGAAGACTGGGAGATCTTAGAAGAAAAACCTGTTCCATGAGTTGCCCAGCTTGAGTCAACCTTCATTTGTGATGCAGCTGGTTAGAGGTGCTCTAGAAAAAAGACATAACACAGTTACTGCTTCATACAGTTTCCTACTTTTGTTTTTCAAATCCTCCTCCATTGTGGGAACCTGATACTCCTACTCAGAAGAAAGAGAAGCTGGTAGTTCTATTTTCAATACCGAGTTGTCTGTTCAAATGTTTCTATATATATTGCAATGAGACTTAGAAGCACCCTCTTCATGTTTGTATCAACTGATCAGTAACACCCAACATACAGGAGACAAGCGCTTTTCCTTACAGAGCTGTGAGTGAGAGTATTTGTCTTTACAAATGAGAGGCAGAAGGAAAAGGCAGTGGTTTCCCCAGTCCCATCCTATTCTTCGGTGGCTAGTGTTAGCTAAAGTTGTTAAACCCCATGGAATTAATTCTTCTGCCTATCTGTGCATGTTTAGCTGTATGCCAGGACTTAAAATGTGACCTATATGGTCAATTTATCTTATATCTTTTTTAGTATAAAATGCTATCATCATTCAGTAGAACAGAGAAGGATTCCAGTTTTTCCTGTATTTAGGTTGGTGTCAGCAAAATAATTATGCTTGTTCTCCATCTCTCTCTTGAGGGTTTAACTGCTGCAGTTGAAGTAGAGAAGAGAGTATCCTGCATCAGTCTGCTCATAACTGGTTAGAGTAATTTTCTGCGAGTGTGGGATACTGATTTGCACTCTCTCAGGCAGAGATGGGAAATGAGCTTATTCTCTGTGCCTTGGGTGAGCATTGTGTTTACGATGTGGTGTGGATCTAGTAATGCGGTGTGCATCTAGTAATGCCCTTTATTCCCGGGGACAGAGTGTTGAGGCTGACTAGCTTAGCTAACCTACTGTCATCAAGATAGGTTTTGTGAGTTTGAAGTACAGAAATTCCACTCTTCTGTTAAGCATGTGAGGGTTGTAGACGCTGCTTTGGTAAGGAAGTACCTGAAATCTTTTGTGCATTCATTGTGTGAATCCACAGTGTCCTTTAAAAATGCAAACAGAAGTTGGTTTCTCCTTATTAAGCACTTAAAACTGTTGTGTAATGAGTGTTAAACAGTATTATTGGATCATTGTCATGCTAGTGACAAGGCAGATAGATTCCTGAGAACAAAGTCAATGAGACTTTGTAACCTAGGTCTTAATACACAGTAGAG
This sequence comes from Pitta sordida, assembly GCA_013390025.1. Lineage (NCBI taxonomy): Eukaryota > Metazoa > Chordata > Aves > Passeriformes > Pittidae > Pitta > Pitta sordida. Next base: position 4,493 of record WEKX01013157.1, read on the forward strand.
ATTGTCAAAATTGACCAGAGATTATACTTACAACTTTTCCTCTACAGTGAATCCCTGGTGCATTGCAACCTCTCCATTACGACCCTGCCCATTTGCAAGGAAAATTTCTCGCAATTTTAATTCAGCCGTCTGCGAGGTTCCCAGGCTGACGCATGCGGGGCGGTGCCACAGTGCCTGTGGGGCGGGACTCACCCCGCCCTGCGGGGAGGGGGCTCGCAATGGCGACACCGTGCCCCCGTCCCTGACCCGGGAAACTGCCTCACGAAAGTGGCATGACCCGTTCCTCACAAATGATGGGGTATAACTGTGCTTCATAGGCCCAGTGTTTTGTGGTTGGAAGATATTTTGCTAAGGTTTCCTGAAAGTAGTTTTTTTAAATTAAATGCAACCTGAAGGGTTAATAATTTAATAGTCTGCAGCTATGAATAAAAACATAGGAAAATTAATTGTTTGCTTGTGCTCTTGGTGTAATTAAAGGTGTTTGTCACAATATATACGGGTAGACAGCAAGTACATCTTTTTTTTGAATCTAAGAAGCCATCAAGAAGTTACTGTCATGCATACAGTAGAAATATTTTAAAGATATTACTTCTGCTGCTTCTTGGCTCATAAAATATGCAATACCAAATGAGACTGCAAGGATTACCTGCTGTTGTAGCTGATCTTAGCGTAAAAAATACTTTCTGGAGCACACTTGAGCCAAATACTGATATCCAAGCATGTGGACAACCTCTGCTGCCTTAGAGCCTATGATGGATCATTGTAGAAAGTCTGGCTTCAAAGATGGAGTTTGTTTTGCTTGAGTTTGGAGGGTTTGGGGTGAAGTTCTTAATGTAGCCAAGGTCTTGTGAGGGGCAGCCAAAATAATTATGAACCTTAGTCACAGTAGCATGCCAAAAATGCAAAGGCAGTGATTTAATACTTCCAGAGTAATAAAAATGGCTGAATGTTCAACCATCCTTCCCTTCCATTGCTGTGATTTTTAATTACTAATGACTTAACGTATGCTTATATATCAGAGGAAGATCTCTCTTTTGTGTTTGCTGTTTTATGAGGTGTTAGTTGGAATAATTTGCAGGTTAATGTGATACAGAATTCAGGCAACAAATTTTGTCTGCACTTAAAATATTGCTTCTCTTCATTCTCTTTGCACTGCAGAAATTGTAATGGCTGACTGATGACCTTCTGGCCAAGAAAAATTGCAATTCAATTACTAGGATTTTTCCAAATTGCAATTATTTAAGTCAGGTTTATCCTTTATCCATGGACCATTTTGACTTAAGCCTTGTTCCTGCACTTCTGAGAAATTAACAATTTTCAGTGTTTCCACTGAACAAGTTATACTCTAAATATGCTAAATAAATGCCCAGTGAGGAGCTCAGCATTCAGAAACAGGATGAACTCTTTCTTTGGTTTGCAACAGAGTATTTTCCAGATGCCTGTCAGGCTGCCCACTTTCCTTCCCCAATGGTTTGGGAAGGGAGGGGAAGCTTGTCTAGAAGTAGGTTTCCTCTCCTCTCAGGTAGTCAGCCTGTGGAGAAATGTTTGATCCCATGACACATCATATCAGATTTACACTTAGAATCATACAGATACTGGAAAATATTTTTGTACTGTGGCCACCTGCAGCATCTACAAAGCTGGTGTTGAGTGCCGTGGCCACCTGCAGCATCTACAAAGCTGATGTTGAGTGCCATGTGCTAATTTTAAATAATTCCCTAAGAAATCAACTGGATTGCAAATAAAGGATAGTGCTGCCAGTATTTACAATAATATATTGATATGTTTTATTGGAAACAATGTGGCCCGTGCTTCTGTTTGTATTTATAATTTAGCATGACTCATAACCAGAAGTCAGAACTGCTCTGGTGAAAAGAATGGATATTAATATTAAAAGTGCCAAGGCATATTTTGTATATCAAAAGCTGACAAAAAAGACAATTTGCAGAGGTTTCAGTAAGTGCATCATTAAATCATCCTTGGCTTGTTCTCAGTTGTTTTTTTAAAATGATGCTTCCCTAAGCAAAAATATAAACATGTGAAACACTGAGGGTGACTTTCTTGGAAGAACTAGACTTTTTCCACACTAAGGAAATATATTTGTTCTGAAGATGTCCAATTGATTAATGCCAGACCGCATGGAATTACTGAGTGAAATCCTCAAGATGTTCTAGTGTTTTTATAGCACAACTCCTCAGTGTTTTTGTGTATATGAAAATATTTGGCAGCTTTGTTGACCAGATAGGCAATGGTATGTGAATTTCACATTTTATATAAAGGCCCTTGGTTTCATGTCTTAAAGTTAGGAGTTTAACATTCAGCTGAAACAGCAGTTAAGTGCTTGTCTTCATATTTTTTTTAATGTCATGAGAAGGGAGATCCTCGTGTCATGCTCCACTCCACCAACACTGAATATTTGGTTTTCCTGAAGGCATTTTAGGATATAGCAAGCTGTCAAGCCTGGAACTGCCTTAGTCCTGCTGGCCTCAGTGGTTCTCCCCATGGCCTTTGAGGGGATTTAGTTCTTCTCTCTCGGTGTTGCAAGCAAGTTCCCTCTTCACAGTGGAACCCCCTTACTATGTTTGGCATGAGCAGTACTGAGAAACATACATATTGTATAAGTTCCCTTCTTGAAGTACTACCAGTACTTTGGTTAAGCCACTGTAAAACTACTGGTATGCATTTGTTCATAGTTTGGAAAATACTGTTTTCATTACAGTAAACCAATATAAACATCAGCAATATTCCTATCGAACAAATTAGTTCTCATATGAAATGTATAGTAAGTAAATTTGTTGTGTAGCTGAATACAGTGTTATTTAATGGAACTTGATTTGGTGCCAAGCAAACATATGGATCTTTAAATGCATTTCCCTTGGGGCTATGTTGAAATCATCCACCAACAACATGGGCCGAATTCCCTTCCAGACTTGCAGGCTGGCTGCCCTTATTGTATGAGGTATTGATATGCAACTAATGGTGCAACAACTTCTGTTTTGTTAGGTTTCTTTTGTGTTTTGGTTTTTTTTTTTTAATTTGCTTAACTAAAGCTCTTCTTCTCTCCTTGCACGACTACCTTACTTTCAGCTTGGAAAAGCTTTATTTTATCTTCAAAACCATAAAGGTCCTTGGTTCCTTTGAGGATTTTTGTCTTAATTTTTCTTCTAGTTCTTCCCTTTTTACCAGGGGAAATTGATAAAAGGGCAAAAGGGAAGATAAATGGAAGACCGGGAAATAAAGGAAATACTCTTGGTTTTGCCTGTTTACAAATTAAAATGATTACTTTAGGAGTATATGTTTGTGCAAAAATATTAGTTTTTAGAAAACACTGCATTTTTGTCGTTGTTGTGACGACAGTCTGTGTTCTTTTACAGGAAGCATTACCGAGAAAGTTGCTTCAGCCGTCATGTTTTTAACCATAGAACATAGTTGCACTGCCACAGTAGGTTACATTACACTTGCAGCAGAAGTAGTAGCACAGATTAATGTCTGCCAAATGCTTCTGTGCATACTTGCACTGATTGCTCTATCTAGTAGTATTACAAACCAGTGTCATTCCCTTCTTGCGAACATACACAAGCATCAAAGCTTGATACAACGTTCCTCCATAGCTGTCATTGTATTAAGATAGGCTTTACAAATTACTGTACTGTAATTATCTCAAGTCATTTAAATTCAACTCACTCCAGTGTCTTTAAAGTCTTCTCTTTGTACTTAATCAAATGCTGAAGTGGTGCTGAAAAGGATGAGCCTCATTTTACTTTGTAAAATTCCCTCCAGTGCTACAGCCACAAGTAAATGTGTTACACTCAGCCCTCTTGCACTTCGCACCCCCCAGATAGTGGCTTCACGTCTTCACTGCATGATTTTTCAGCGATTAAGGATGCCCGTTTCAGGACTGTGCATGCACGACCTGATACGCATGAACATTCAAAGTAGGCAGTCATGAATATGCAAATCATCCCCTCCCGCCACCCCTGCCACGGCCGCCTGTGCCCCACAGTGCCTCCTCTGCCCGCTGCAGCTGCCCCACAGGGCAGAGGAGCTATGCACGCCAGTCTCAGCCACAGCTGTGCCATGCCAGGCATGTCTCTTGCGAGGGAACATGCTGAGCAGAGCTCAGAAGTCCATACAACACCATGGTGCCGCTCCGCCCACTACAGCTGCCCCCCAGGGCAGAGGAGATTGGCTTTGCTCCCACAACCACACGAGGAACTTCCGGGAATGCCCCGCGGCTGCTCCGGGGCTGGGGGGGTGGTGGGGTGACTGGGGCCAAATTTGCATATTATTGAGCTGCCACTCAGTGCTGACAGAGGGCTGCGCACGGAGGGGTCAAGACCCACGGTACCGTGGTATAGGAGGCCCAACTGTATAACATCTACATGTGGTGATGTCTCTTGTAGTCAAATTGTGTTTTGGCTTACTGAGACAATTAAATGGCACAAACTATATTCCTAGATTTGTGCCCAACATCAAGTTCAAAGCTTCGAACACACTTAGCTTCTGGCTGGCTGGCCAAACCTAGTAAAGTTACCTGACTGTGGCACACAGAACTTCGAGGCGCTCAAAAACAGCTTAACATCCAGCTCCAGGCACTGAATTGAGACCACCTTGGAGGGACTTGGCTTTAGAAAAGCAGCAGGAAAATAAAACATTCTTTCAATAAATAATTAGGAGGACCTGTTAATGCTATACAGAGTAGAGCAGAGTTGTCTGTGCCAGTTCCTTCTGTAAATTGGTGTAGGTCATTTAGAACCAGCTGAACTGTGCCAAAATACATCAGACAAAGTCCTGACTGGGTGCTTGACCCTGTGCCAGCTGAAGGTCTGCTGCTCCTGGACAGTACACTGTGTAGGAAAGGATGTTGAAGAAGCAGTTCAGTACTATGAGTTTTTATTATTTTCTTTTAATTCTCAAGAAAATTTAGGTGAAATGATGGCATAATGATGACAGCAGGAGAGGGGACACTTGTTTTGGCATTAATACAGGCACCACTGGAAAGCTGGAAGACGTTCTTACTCCCTCAAAAACAAAGTTAGGGACTAATTTTAGGTCCACTGATGTAATGGGAATGTTTTGACCCACCATTGTTGTCCTAATCATAGTTGTAAGTCTGGTAAGTTAAAACGTCTGTTTTTCTTGCTTTCTGCACAAAAATTCCATTTCAAAATAACGTTTTGCATCATGGCTCTGAAGGTGATTAAAGTTACTCATTCAGCAGCAGCATGACCTGTAATCCACCCAAAGGCTGCTTATAGTAGTATTGCTTCATTTTTTTATTTATCTTGAGAATTCCTTAGCTGAAGGTGAGATGTGGTCTAGGGAACCTCAAGTATTAGAGTAGAAAATTAGGGCTTTGTGCAGCCACTATAAGCTGCTATCTGTTTTTAAAAAAATCTTGGTGGGAAAGGGATAATGAGGAGTGACAGCAGCCTGAGGGGATTGAGTTGTGTGTTGTCCTCCAGTGCGGCGTGGAGCAGCGTCTGTATTGTGGCATTATGCTCTGTGGGGCACTGTCCAGAGCAGGGCCCACAACAGAGGAACCTGTGCAGTGCCGTGACATCACTGTGTAAATCCAGGCTCAGTCATCACATAGACTTTGTGTACTGTTTCATCAGGTAAGTGCACCAAATCTGTCTGCCATTTTATAATTAGACCCATGTTTCTGCAAGAAAACTTTGGCTCATGTCTCAGACCATCTCTAGTGGCAGTTGACTCCTGAACTGTTTCAAGGCAAATCCAAATTTTCAGTGAAGTCTGTACTGTCAAAAATCGTTTAAGTGGATTTGTTCAGCTGCTTACCTTCAGACCTGTTCCGTCTTATTTGGGGGGAGATATCTTGCCCTTTCCCAAGGTGTTTTCAGATTGAAGCCCAGCTCTCCCCATATCCACTTGGTGTGAGCTCAGAGTAGAGCTGTAGAAGGGCATGAGCCAAATATTCAAGAAGTTTCTTCTGCCTGCGGGGGCATGTTTTGCACATGGATGGCAAGGGTGTCACATGTCTGGTCAGCATCAGAGTAACAGGACCCTGTAAAGATGCTGTGAGGTTGGTTGGCTGATCTTGCCCATTCAGTCAGCAATAAGTTGGCTTGCACAAGCCAGGTGCACAGTCAAAGGATCTTGTTCTTGAGTGTGTTTGGCTCTGGTGTTGGAACTCGAGACCTGAGGTGTGCTGTGAGATGTGGTGCCATAGCAGTATGCATGGACAAGAAACAGGATCCTAGAGGATTTTACCCTCTAGGAAGAAAAATGACACTGCACTACTGTTTTGTTTTGTGGGTTGTTTTTTCTATTTCAATTTTTTTAGTATCAAAACCAATGAATAATAGTATTTGAAGTTGGCAGTCAGTACCTGGGAAGCATATATCAGAGGTATCAGGCATGATGCGACCCAGTGAGACATGGTTGGAAAGGGTGAGGGAACACAACGAAGATGGTGAATAACCTTCAGAGGAAAGACCTGGGGGGCCATGACCACATTTCAGAGAAGACATAATACTTACAGGGGCCAAAGGGGGAGTAGCAAATGTCAGAAACCTTTGAGAGGGTCAGAAGGTTCCGATCCAGCCACCACTTGAAGATAAGTTTCTCCTTAGGAAAGAATCAGCAATATTTAAAACTTATGTGATATGCATGAAATAAAAGGCTTTGTCAGCTGATTTCTCTGCCAGATTTTAGGTATATTCAGATTATTTTCAAGGCTTCATGATCTTTTAAATTATAAATCAGTATTTTTACACTGTATTGAAATTACTACAAACACCCGTCTTTGTGATAGGCTACCAAAGAAAGGATTAGAAGCCAGAAAATATTTTCTAGTAATTTCAGAGGAAGCTCCTAATTCTTTCCCAAAATACTGAAAAACTTGATTCCCAAATTCTCTTCAAACTGGTGTAGATAACGGGCGCTTTTGTTATATAGGATATAATTCTTTGGGTAAAGATTAGAATATTGCTTGTTAAAAGTCAATTGAAAGTATGTTAGTTTAGCAAAGTGAAAAAAGAGGAGTATTGTAATAAAGAGAAACTGCTTAGTCTAGTATTTCTGTCCCAAATAAAGTGTGAAAATTAAAGCAAATATATAATGGATAAATACAGAGCTAAAAACTCTTGTCATTTTGTTGCAAATTTCATGGTTTTGTGATGTATTTCATAAAGCTGTTTCTCATTTAAAGTCATGATTCTGTGAGAATTTTTACTTACGGCATTTCAAGTTTTTAGTCTGAATTGCAGGAAAATTGAAAATATGCTCTAAAAATTCTAGAAATCCAAAGCAAAGAATAAAACACCCCAAAAATCGAAAACAAATGTTCTTTAGTAAAAACGGTAATGTGGGAATTTTTTAAGCTGGTCATACTTCAGGGTATATATCTAAGTACTACATTTGAGTAACCTGTATTTGAGTGCTACATTGCACCACCAACTCCAAAGTGATTGTCCAGCCTCAAGAGGAATATTTGCTAAGTAATATGATGAGGTCAATATGAGGGTGATTCTACTGCATGACTTCACTGCCATGTGAGTTTACGGACATGTAACTTAAAACTTCATTCTTGCAGATAAACCATTTCTTTCTTATTCTTTTTGAAGAGAACCTGGAAAACATCACCAATCTCTTTACAATTTTTTTTTCTGTTTTTTTCATACTTGAGAAACTTATCCCTTGATAATCAGTTCTTAGGTGAAATCTAAATTCTTCAGCCTTTTCTTATGTCATGTTTTGCAGGTCTGTATAATTTTTTTTATTCGATGCTGAAATTAATTACAGCCCTCTGGATGAGACCTTTCAATTGCAAAGTTGCACAGAGTAACTACTGCCCATCTCTTATGAATGTTGTTCACATTTTTGTTGCAAACCAAAAAGAACTTAGCCCTCTTTCAGTGTAATGATATCGAATTGTGTGTGGTTTGTCATATGCTATAATTCTAGATTCCCCAAGTTAATCTAAATTTTGTAATAGTATAAAAAGTGACAAAAGATACCTTTCTTTGACTGAACTGGCTTAAAAATAAGCAAATTCAATTTACCTCTCTCCATTACAAAAAAAAAAAAAAAAAAAAAAAGGCAAGGGGCAGGGAGAATTCTTTTTTTCGTGTGGAGAGCTTTTATTTCTAATTTCATCCCAAAGCAAATTTTTATGGCTGAGTTATAAACCCCTGAAAATTGCGGTTCATAATGGAAACATTGGCAGACCCTGAACAGTGCTGCTGTAAAGTAGTATGAAGCTTTAAGTTTTTCCACTTTTAGACCTGGAATAAAACTAAATTACAACACTTTCCGTTCAGGCATTTGATTTTTCCCCAGTAATTTCTGCTGGTTCTGTCCAGTTTTTCCTGACTTCCTATGTTGCCATTGGACTTTTTCCTACTGACTATGCAATTGGTTTCATTCAATCAGTAGATTTACCAGTGGAGATGCTCAAACAAAGGGTTGTTTACTGGGGCAGAGTGTGTTGGGAAATTTAATGCTGTCTTGAGGAAAGTTACACTGAAGATTTATGGAAGAAATTTACAGTAAATGCGGTTGGAATAAGTGTTATGGGACTCACAAAACATGTGAAATGATAAAGGCTCTCACAATATTGTTCTGCAGAATAGAAATGTTCTTTCAGACTTCATCCAAACCCATTGACCAAATAGATGTAAAAGCATTCTTAGATGGGAATATCAGGATTGTTTTTCTTTCCCAAGGCAGGAGGAATAAAGCAGCAATGTGATTTCTCATAGCATTGCAATATACTAGAGTATTCCAACAGGAGCAATTTTACCTGAAAGTGGATATGAAAGCAAAAGGCAGAATGGAAGTCAGCAAGTGGACGGGGCTTTTTTCTGGAATTATTCCTGGAGTCATTTCTCATACTGGCGCGGGCTGCAGGAAGCCGAAGATCAGCATGTGGGTTATTTATAGCCATTTGAAAATGATCTGTTTAGCTACCTCAGTCCTTAGGGCAAGAGTTGCAACACCACTCATTTAGCCCCACAGTATTCCTTTTACAAATTATGGAATCAGGATGTAAGCAAATAACGTCCTCGCTGTTCTGTTTTGAGACCTTCCTCAAAGATGAATTTTTTTGTTTCTTATTATTACTGTTACAGCATCCTGAGGGATGTGGTGATTTCTGGCATGACCAACTCAGGGCTATGATATCTTCCTAGCTGGTTTGTATTTAGCTGTCTCATCCAGGCAGTTTTGCCTTCAACTCTGCGACAAGTCCCCAGGCTGTTGAGGTAGCTGGCACTTTCACGGGTAGATGTTCTCACTGTTTCTGGAGTTCTCCATGGGTAGCAGGTAGATTTCTTTGGAATATAATGGGAAAGAATCTAAAAGATATAAGAGTGGGTATCTGAAACTTAGCCTTAAGGCAAAGACCCTTCCAAAAGAATCCCTAGCAGGAAATAAACACTCTCGCCCAGAAGTGGCTGAAGATTGTACCCGCCTTTTACCAGAAGTTACAGCACCTGTGATTGGATGAAAGCACCTGGATGAAAGCATATGAGAGCTCTATAATCTACTGCAGGAAAAGTCAAGCTCTTTAGCCTTCACTGAGAAGTTGAACTATTCCGGTTGATTTCATAGGTAAATTCCAGTAGCTGTATCTGAAAAACTGTGTTGTGTTGAGCCCTCAGTAAAGACAGTAATAAACTGGAGCGAGTCCAGAGGAGATCTGTTACAATGATTAGAAAGCTAGAGCATGAGAAGTTCTAGGAATTACTGGAAACAGGATTTGCTTAGTTATGGATGGCTGGGGGTATTCAGTTGCTGTCTTCCATTATCCAAGGGAGCTTTTTGAGATGGTGCCAGACTGTCTGAAGGGCACCATGGCAAACAGGCAAGAGACAATGATTGTAAATTGTAACAAAGCAAATTGTGTTTGAGTGTGTGAAATGTATTCTTCACCATGAGAGTGTCTAGGCACCATGAAAGATCCATCCTTGGGGATTTTGAAATCTCAACCTGGCTGCACCCCACTTTGAAGTTGGTGCTGCTCTGAAGAAGCTGGAGCAGGTCCTTTCCTTATGTCACTTCCAACCTATTTTTTTTTCTGTGAATTTGACTTCATTTTACCAGAGGAAGCATCAATATGGAAGAAAAAGAAGTTTCACAATGGAGGATTTGGGAATGTCATGTGTTAGTGTTTGAGATATGTTTCAATGTGTACCTGTTTTTTTAATTTTTTTCCATTTTCTCCCGAGGTGGATCCCGGCGGCTGTCTCTTCTCATTGGGGAGTCCCATTGTGGTTCGGCATTGCCACAGCCTGCACCGGCTCCCGCTGTCCTCTGCCGCTCGGTGCTGGCGGTGGCCTGAGCAGCGGGGGGACTGCAGCCGAGACAGCTGGGACAGCCGTGCGTTCCGGGTCCCCGACTTGGTGCCCATGTGCACGATCACGGAGGAGCCAACCTCCTGTGGCCCCGCGGGGACCCGCGATGCTGGTGGTGGGTGGGTGCTGCTGCCTGTGGAGGCAGATGGGTGCCAGCCCCCGCCTGGCCCATAGTAGCACATGGGGTGCAGCTTGGGGCTGCCATGATGTGACATAGATCAGCATCTCTTCCGAAGTTAGTGGAAGACAGACAAGATTGGCATCTCGGAGCTGCTCCCCCTTGAGCAGAGAGGAATGATGGTGGGAGGGCATTGAGAGGCTTTAAAAAATTGGCACTTCTGGGATCTCACTCTCTTTTTCCCCTGGGACTTCACCAGAGACGTGCCGTGCCTTTACCCAACTATTTCACCCCTCATCCCAACTGGAGGGTTACCTGAACCTGCTACTGTCCTTGTGTTCCTGTAGTTTCCTGTGTTCTTGTATCCCTGGGTTCCCTGCACTCTGGCTGATCCACGTTCCAACAGCAAAAAGGTGGCTGCTGATCCCATTCCAGTAATGAGTGGCGAACTCTGGACTCTGCTCTGCTGTTGAATCCTTGTGTTACAGTTTTATTTCTTTTCGAGGGTTTGGGTGTGGGGGGCCGATGTGGTTGTTGTCCCCGGGCATGTTGGGGCTGTAAGGGGCTGTGGGGGGCATGGTTTTGGTTCTGTTATTTTTATTTCCCTGTGCCAGTATCATATTCATATACATACATATTCATTTAATTTTGTAATAAATCTTGTTACATCTAATGATCCCTTGTCCAATTTTGATAACTAATCCCTCCCACTGTCTCAAACTGAGACAGGGAAACAGGCATATACATATCTATACGAACCAATGAGATAAATAAGTCTCCACCTACTTACTTCTGGTGTTTAATTTTCCTTTGGAAAATAAAATCAAGAGTAGTTTAGAGTCTGAAAGTGAAAAACAGTTAAATAAAAGAGCTTAATATTTTTAGCTCTTTTTTTTCAGAAATAAATTGTCATTTAAAAAGAGTATATTTCCAGTGCAAAGCAGAGAATATTTGTAATGTTTCTTAATATGCATTGAAAACTACCCAGGTCATGTTCTCCTGTCTTTTGTGTATATGTGTAATATATTAAACATATATAAACTTTGATTTATGCATTTTCCGTCAATTTATATAATTTTACGTTTTCAAAATTGTGAACATGGAGCAATAGCATGTTTTGGAAAATGACACTCAAAAAATTATACAGTCTTATGAGAAGCTAAGGTAGTTTACTGCTGACTTTTGTTGTTTAATTCAGCTAAGGACAATTGCGGTTGGGCAGAAAATGTGAAGAACTGGGCTCTTGCTAATACTTCCTCTCTATAGCAATCAATCTTGTGATTTTGCATGAGATTTACTCTAAACCTTACCAAATAGATAACCTTCCCTGTAAGGCAGTCTAACTTACCCAGATAAATAAACAACCAGAGACATGGTGCTCATTGTGAAGCCTCTCTTGTACGGGAAGACAGGAGGCATATTTGGGGTCAGAACCCAGGCCTTCTGTACTCTGGGCTAAGCCAGCTCAATTTCATCTGGCCTACTCAGTACATTTGTTCTCAATATAAGAATTAAAATCAACCAAAAGCAGATAACCTTGTGTAATAGTATCTTGATTGTTTTTAAACACTGATAAGGGCACTTTGTAAGATCAGCTTTTGATTTGTAGCTGTTTACATTTGGAAGAGACTGAGAGATGCTAATGTTCCTTCTGGCGTTTGTAGCTATTGTGTTTTCTGAAGATTTGTGGTTTTCACATGGCATAAGATAACAATAACATAAGATAACAATAACAGAGCTGTGACAGGCAGGACTGCGGTTGAGGTACAAAAAAGTCTTTTGGCTCCAACCATGTTGCTTACTTTGCAAGTCAGTGTCTGCTCTCTCCAATGACTCCTTTTGCATAAGGGTCATCACTTTAGAGGTAAGATTCTGTTAAAAAATATACGCTAGAGTTGCATTTGTGGGTGGATGAAAGAAGGCTTGGAGCTGGGATTTCTTTTTCACTCAGGTAGGCTTCTTCCCACACCATAAATGTCACACAGATTCACAGATTCACAGAATATTATGAGTTGGAAGGGACGACAAGGATCATCTAGTCCAACTCACCATTTAACACCCATACAGAGACTGAGAGCACATCCCAGAACGGTAACACAAACCTAGTTCCCTCACAGTCTAACAGGCCACTCCGAGCCAAATGTCCTCACAAGGCAAGCAAACACAGCAAATGTAGGAGCAGATAAATCTGACAAATTCTGCTTTTCTGATGCTTTCCACTTCTTGGTCTATAAAAGGTCACAGTGTGAACCACTTCAGTGCCTTCCAATGTTTTCTTTTACAATTTACAGTGCTTGCATGATCTCAGTGAGGGAGCATATTTATTGTGCATGCCATTCAGTTTAGATTCAACTGCAGCACATGATTACAGCAACTTAGAGGGGGAAAAAAATGGAAAATAAGTCCCTGATGTAAAACTGGTAACTGAGCCAAAACAGTAGTGCCAGTTATTTCAGTGCCTCACATAGTGATTTATGAATTCACTGCAAACACATTTAATGATTTATTGGGACAACTGTGCATATTAACCAGCTCTTTCAAAACCTTGGATGCAAACTTCTTTTGATGATAATTTTTCCTTTTAATATTTTACAGGGAGGCATTAGAAGGTGACAGTAGTGAAAGCTTATGTTTTCATCATACTTTTCAATGCCACCCATGAGTTTATCCCTTCAGTCTCCACTGTATTATTTTATTTGGGAAAATATACGCAATGTCTCATGGAAGAATGAATACCTACAGGACTGATCTGAATCCTGTAAATATTTAGTGAGCTGATTCCATTTTTTCACGCACGCGTTGCACTTGCATGTACCTACTGCTTATGTGGCTCCTTTAGGCTGCTGAAGAGCAAGAGACGTAATTTGTAGCTGTCGTCTCTGATTGGTTTTCAATCAGACTTTGCCTACTCTTTCCTAGTTTGCACATATTAAATCTGCAGGACTTAGAAGAAAACACAGCTAAATGAAGGACAGAGAGTTGCAAGTAAAGACAAAACAATTTTTAGGAAATTTCTTCCAACTTCCTCACTTTATGGCAGCTCACACGCAGATAATTTCATTTGATTTTAGACTGGCATTTACTTAGCTTTATAACAGTTTCTATCACAAGCTTCTTGTCCAAGAACAGTACTTTCAAATAGTGCTTGTCCTGATGGTAACTACAGATGTCACACCTTTTAAATAAGAGAACCAAATACCTTTGCACAAGAGAATAATACAACTGCTGTCTTCCTACTAAACCTACAGCAAGAAATGGCTAAATGCCACCTCCAGAAAGTTTTAGAGGTAAATGGAATTAATGAAAGCCCCAGGTTATTCCTTTATGTTCAGTTTAGGGACTGAGAGATATGATAGTTCAGATTTTTATTTTTTTTTTTTTATTATTCAATAAAGTCCCGCCCCACAGCTGTATCTATTTGCTGGTAAACTGAAGGAGAACAAAGTGCCCGCACAAAGTGGACAGTAAGAGCTTTCTAAAGGCTGTAGGAGGAGGTTGGAAGTAAAAACTCGGTTTTCACACAGTTTAAAATCTTGATATATTTCTCATACCTTCTGGCTGGTTTTATGCAAATAAACTATATACCATTATATATATATTTTGGGAGACCTTTTTTTGTAAATGTCCTGTGTGGCTTGGTTGGTAACAACCTTCACTCTCACTGCATACATACTGCATGTGTCTCGGGCTCAAGTATCTCAGTTCTGTCGCATATCTATTTTTAAAAGCTGTATTTTTTTACAGCTTGCATACAGACACTCCAATGCACATTTATGTGCTACAATGAGGTCATTTTTCTGGATAATTGGGAAAGTCAAGTAATTGCTTGCAAAAGTAAACATTTCTTTTAATGTCCATGAAGTAAGTCTTAGAGCTGTTTGATACCCATACTTCTGAAATTAAACAGTGTTTTACGTCAATATGAAATCCATCTTGAGCTATCCTGTGATGTCATCTGGCAATACCAGGGCACATGCAGGTTACTTCAATGCCTTTCATTCATGATGGAGATCCTCATTGTGATTTCACTTTTCCTTTAGACAGCAAAAAGTAACATATAAAATGGAGTATTCATATGATTTGTATATATTTGCAGCATACCTCTTGTCATCTTAAGACACCAGTTGGACAGACTGTCAGTTTTCTCTCTGTCTTTTATTGCCTTTATGGTTTCCAAAGCATGACCTTATGGCTTTAAAATAATTTACCTGGTGGCAGCAAGATACTTTGAAATAACCCACTGTTGTATTCAGGAGCAAACAGAACAAACTCAGTTTGTGTCTAGGCTTCCTCATTTTATGTGGTTCAGGGTCATCATTTCCATTGTGGCTCTGGTGGCAACTGCAGCTTCTCTGCTTATAATGCCTAGCTTGCTATGGGACACTTCAGTACTTTCTTTTGCAGAATTTACATTAAAATTTTCTTAGTTCATCCATCTTGGGATAGGGCTTAAATATAAGAGCACATGTCCTTCCATGTCAGAAATGAATTAGATTGCTGCTTCTCTAGCATCAAAATCTAATCACTTCTTTGCTTCCATCTACTCTGTAGTTTTTACTATCTTATGTCATTTGCTAAATTCTTAGACTCATCAGGCATGACTTGTCTTTTTGTTATCTCAAAGTTTGGTCACAAATACTCAGAATGTCGGTTAATGATTTCTATCGTGGTTATTCCCAGTAATCAGTGGTATGTATTCATCACTAAGACAGGAATGAACTTAGGTGGAATAAAGCCAAATGCCAGTTTGACAAGAAAAGGACAAAGCTTATGATCTGAAGATGAGAAGAAAGGAATATATTTTGAATTGTGTTGCAATAAAGGTGGATGTACGACATAGGAAAAAGGGAAATAATGTGGTCCTAGAGGCTGAGATTCTGCATAATAATAAACAGTGGAGCTCTCAGTTACAACATGAAGGCTGAGAAGAAATAAAATTCAGGGGCTTTGACAGAGTGGGGAAAAAAATGGAAAACCAGAGTGACTTACTCCAAGGACTAGTGTAGAAGAACCATGGCAGCTGAGCTTGAGTATTCATTCTTGACAACAGCAAGCAAAATCAAGAATAGAAACAGAAAACAAGTGCTGGAAGTGGATCCTCAGATGAAGCCACCTGATAAAGTCAGCATTCTGATAGATGGTTAGATATCCTGTAGTGCTTCAGGGGATGCTTGTATGTCCATCTTGTGCTTAATCTCTTTGACTGGTTCTGAATATTTTTAGGTTAATGTTCAGAAGATTATTTGAATTCCTATTGAAAAAGAATGGATGTGAAACAGTTGTGGATTTGTATGCTTGATGCAACTTCTATTACTTTCTCTGAAGGAACTGGAAGCTCCTAGAATTTTCAGTCTATATGGATCGCTCTCATGGTAATAGAAATCCGTCACCTTTATTTTTTTTTTTTTCTGAAATATCAGCAATATTTTTCTTGACTAAATAAACTTGTATTGCCCTTGGAACTAGCTAATTGTGTGCAATTGTGTGAAATTGCTTTCTGTCTCTGGAATAGGTTAAGTCTTTGAAGCCAAAATGTTCCCTCAAAATCATTAATTAGATTATCCACTGTACATTACCATACACCTGTAATATTTGGTTTCATGCAGAAAAAAGTTTCTAACGTATTGCTTCAGCAAATGAGCGCTTAATAAGCTCATAGCTGTTAAACTATGACTGGCCTCTTCTGACAGTGGCACCAGCAGCATTAACATGAATTAGAAAGATAGAGTATAGAAAATAAAGTTACGATTGCTAAGGGCTGTTTTTGAAACAGGTTTACACACAAGAAGGAGAAGTTACCAAACAGCATTTTAAGGATAAGTTGAGCAAACAGTATTTCAAGTAAGAGAGTTAGAAAAGATCACCATAAACATTTTGCAATTTTTTGAGAGCTGTAGAAAAGCAAAAAGTATAAATGCCCCCGTTTTCCAAAAGGGAGCTACATGGTCTTTGTGAACTCTGGGGTAAATTGACAAAGAACAACCATTAAGATTGATTCTGCATTTAGTTCGAGCTGTGCAACATCTATGACTACTGCACCCTTCCAGATGACTGCTAGATTTCTCAGTTTGTAAAAGTGAATGGGAAAAAAAAAAATCGTATATTTAGTGAACTATTGTCTGATTAAGAATAAAGCCTTCCAAGTGCAGCCAGCCCCTAAACACTATCTGTTAGCCTGTTGTCTGAAAGTGCTGTCTTTGGTGCTTATCAACAAATGGGGCAATGAGGTTGTACAAACTAATGGACTCATTACTTTGGGAGTTTTATTTAAGCACTAAGACAGGAAAAAGTTCAATATGATATTTAGGATGTTGTTGCACTGACAGCCTTATAAAGTACTGCAGTTTAATCGCTATGAATCCACTTTAAATTTTTGTGTGCACTTCTATCTGCATCACTTCCTTACCACTGGAATCTCAGTTTTAATTCCTTTGGGTCATCATTAAGCAATTCTTTGTTCTCTTTGTCATCAGTCTTACAAATGTGAGCAATCTGCAATTAGGTCAGTGGGTTAGAGCACAGTACTAATAACACTAAGGTTGTGTGTTCTACCGCTGGGTGGGCCATTCACTGAGAGGGGCTTGATCTTTGTGTGTCCTCTCCATCTCAGAATAGTCTGTGATTCTGTAATTTCCATCATATAAACCAAAGGCATTGTTTAAGTGTAGGAAAAGAAATAAATTAGATTTAAATCTAATTAATTGCAACAGCCATGTTACCAACAGATCTACGAGGGTGAAATCTTTTACCAGCAGTAAGCACTAGTGGGGTGACTCGAGGAGTTGGACATTTTCTTCCATCCCTGGAAGTGCTCAAGGCCAGGTTCTATGTGACTTTAAGCAAGAGGTTCTACTGAAAGGCAGTTCCTTACCATGGCCGATGGGTTGAAACTAGACGTCTTTCAGGTCCATCCAAACTAAATTGTTCTATGATTCATTGCTTGACCTAAACCAACGTTTTCATACTAAATACTGAGGAACAGTATTTTAAAACCAAAACCTGTTCATCCAATTGCAATAAATCTTCAAAGCTGTAAGGTCTGTGGAACAGGATCTTTTTTGTTCTAGATTAACTAATCACACTCCCCTGTATCATTAACTTATGGGGCAACATATATACTTAAAAGAAAGCATTGACAACTACAGAAGCATGACTATAGGCCGTATAATAATGGTGATGGTCATTATACAATGGAGGTATAAAGAGAGATTAGAAGTCCGTGACTCCTGAGGCTTTAATGCAGTAAATTAGGAAAGAGAAAACAAAGGGTGAGAGGCTTTATAAAAAAAAAAAAAAAAAAGCAAATTACAAATGATCAAGAAATATAATTCTATCTGTCTTTAAGCCTCCTCTGAGATGTATGGCTTCATGTGAATAAAGATGAAGACAAACCAAACCAAATAAAGATGATTAAAACTTCTTTTGCATAGTAGTAACTGCAATTACAAGTCATGCCAGTGTGTATTTTCCTATTTCTACATGTGTAAAATTGTGTTCATAAGCCAGGTGTTCATTTAAACACCCAATCAAACCTGACTTATATACTGAATAAGCAGTTTTCATAAAAACTGTGCTCAAAATTTAAGGTGCTTTTTCTTGTTGTTGTTTTTTTGTTTTCTTTTTTATCCTACAGCTATTAGATGAGTCAATAAAAGATTACAGCACTTGAGGGTACATATTTAACTTAGGGACAATATGCAATTTTTTCTCCAAGAGAAATCACTGAACAAATTATCTTCCAGATGAGGTTCTACCTAATTTCTAATCAGACCCCTCCAAATATTTTATTTTTTTTTTAAGACCCAGAATTAACCAAATCTTGACAGAAACGATGCTAGTTCTTAGAACAGAATAGAGTTTTCTCATTAACAATTACAGGCTTTGAAGAACAGCCATATCCCAACTCATAGCAGTTAGTGCGTTGATCAGAACATGAATGCTTTTCCCATGTTCACTCTGTAACCCAGGAGCTGTAAGGCTACCTGCAGGAGCAGCTGCCTTGGGTGCTTTGTAGCCACATTTGCAAACTTTTCCAGCTGCAGAGATTTTCATACAGGAGGAAAGTAAGTACCTGAAGTAAGGTAGAGTATTCCATTACCTTGAAATTTGTTTGCATTGTCCTGCCCTCCTTATAGATGAACAACTGTTTACACACACTTTTGATCCCAAAGTGGGCAGAAATTATTTGGAAAACATCAAAGCACTTCACAATGCAAGATTTCCTTTCAGAAATGCCTTTCACTTCAAGATTCCATTTTAAGTTGCTAGCCACTTTTCATGACTAATTCATTATCAAGATTCAACAAAGTTCATATGCTGACCTAAGAAAAGAACTGCATGCAGATGGATTTTTGACTATTACTATGACGTTTCCTTAAAGTATCCTGTGAAGTATCTCTGCCTTTTCCTCATCAGTTAGGTTGAAAAATAAAAAGACCCCAAGATTAGCTCAGATGGTTAAAGTATGGTGCTCATAACACCAAACTTATGGGTTCAATCCCTGTATGGGCATTCACTTAAGAATTGGATTTGATCCTTGTGGGTCCCTTCCAACTAGGAATATTCTGTGATTCTGAGAATTTTGCACATCTTCAGGTCCATCTCCCTTCCACAAAGCCCAGGAATTGCAAAGAGAGTGATCTCATAAATATGCAATTAAGCCCTGCCCATAGCCCTGCCTCCCTCAGCTCCAGAGTGCTGCACAGCCTTCCTGGGACCGCTCTGTGCTGTCTAAGCTGGCTAAGGAGACTGAAGGGAATGGCTTCTGCCCAATCCCATCCAAAGAGTCCCGGAATTCCTGCCTTTTGCTGTCCTTCCAAGCCGGGGCTTATCAGAATGTGGGTGTCTTCAAAGTCAACCCAACTGGATAAACACGGCGTGCAGGCTATGGTTGCCATGTCAATGTAGACCCTGGAGTCGTGGCCACAGTGGAGAGGGTGCAGGCAGCCCGTCCCGGGGCCAGTGCCAGTCCATCCCCTGGTGGGGATGGGTGCCTATTGTGCCTATGGTGGGGCAAGACAGGGCACCTTGGGATGGGACAACACTGGGACGGGACAGCACTGAGATGGGACGCCCCTTGCTTGCCCCCACTGACACTCCAGGGCCACACTACTCCTTCCTACCAGCTTCCTTCCCTACTCCCTCCCGTCACCACTGCAGGATGGGACAGGACAGGATGGCACTGGGACAGGACAGCACAAGAATGGGACACCCCCTGCCAGCCACTGACAGTGCTCCAGGGCCATGCTGCTTCCTCCTCCCAGCTCCCTTCCTAGGTCCCTTTCCTGCTCCCTCCCCTTGCCACCCCCAGTGACTCCAGGCACTTGGATCTGCCGGAGGACAGGGGCATCCCTGCCCTGGGAATGCCTGCAACCCCATTCCTCCCCACACCCCTTCCACAACTCGGTCTGCTGCCCCTGCCCACCCCGTCCACAGTTCTTTTCTCCACTTCCCTCTCCTCCTCCTTCCCTGCACCTCCTCCCCTTCCCTCGTCCACCCCCCACATCCCAGAGAGCTCCCTCCCCCATCCAGCCAGCTGACCCTCCAGGGTGAGGTGGTCTTACACACCCTTGCCATTATTGATTGTTTCAGCTGTTTCTGACATGGCCACAAACATCTCCTGTATTAAAGGCAAAGTAATGCTACCTTGAGGGAGCTTTACTTTGGGTCCTGCTCCCTTTCCGCCTTTGCTGCCACTCCGGGGCCCCCACTTCTGTTCTTCACTGCCACTCTGTGCCAGGCAGGGCTCGTTTACATATTCATTAACTCATTTACATATTAATGAGCCGCCTATCTTCACAGTGTTTTCAGCACATGCCCGGACCCCGCTTTTTTGCTGGAAAATGAACAGTGAAAAATTGAATCTGCAAAGAGCTGAACCACCGATAAGCAGGGATTTATTGTAGTTAATTACTTAAATACAGGTCTGATTAGGACTACATTAATTTCATCTTACACAAATTATTTTTTAGTAAAATAATGATTCATATTTCTAAAATTTTCTATAAGATAAGGAACTGGTTGATTTTGATATCCTTGTTGGTAAACCTTTTTACTTCACTAGATTTCAAAAAGAGAAGGAACACAGTCATTGTGGAGAGTTCTGGTGAGTTAGCATCAAAACTGCGCTATACAGCTCTGGTAATCTGTGCTTTGGAAAGATTAACTAAATTAAAGCATGCATGTCTTGGGAAGGGAGGGTAAACTCTTGTTTGTCCAGCATAGAAAAATAAGAATGATGACTGATCTGTGTGAGCCAGTCATGGGGATTAAGAGGAAAGGAAAGGATTACTTAAAGTGTATTCTTGGCCCTAGAACAAATGAGCTTGAACAATTCATGAATAAATGAAGCTTTCTGAAGAACCTTAAGCTTAGGGTCTGGAACAGTTTTCTAGTCAGGAGAAAGGGGTGAAACACTGACCTACTTTCAGTGGGAGCACGGTTAGTTACAAAAGGAGCTCATATAATGCAGCTATTGAGTGGCCCAAGGAGCTCAGGAGGTCTTTCTCCATCTTGTAGTCCCACATTACAGAGACCAGAATAACAGTAGAAATATCATAACAGGATTGTTGATGACTATTGCATTCTTCAATGTTCTTGTTGCTTTCCTCATGTATCTTTATCCTTTGACTAAACAAAAAGCCAAATCAACAAAATTTTACATTCAAAATCTTTGAACAAAAGAGTAATAAACAAAACTATTTTTGTAAAGGGAAAAAAAAAGACTGTAGAACTGTCTTTCTTTTCCTTCTTAATTTTTTCTGCTCCTTGAGCATATTTGTTATCTTGCCAAGAGCCTGTGTTTTAGGCCAAGTGTTCTCAATTTTTACTAAGCTGAAATAAAAAAGTCAGAGATATTTGCATAATCTATCTTTTTTATAGAACGTCAAGTGAAAACTTTCTACTCTGAGAGTGATTACTAAAATTAAATTTGCATTGTGGATAATGATTGTTGCCAATTAGTACTCCAAGTACATTCTTTCTATGATCCTAATCCACTTTCTCATTGGATAAATATCAGAATCACAAATTTGGATATCTGCAAAATGCTAATTTACACCCTTCAAAGCAAATTTGGCTGAAACCAAGCATTACTAGAGCATAGTCAGGGATTAATATGCACAGATTTTGTCTATAGCAACGTCTTTCAGGGGAGATCAGAAGTACAGTAGATTAGCGTCTCCATTATGTGCCTGTCTCCTTTCTGGGAAAACCTCTGGTCAGAGCAATAAAGCAGGCTTCAGTCCCCATCACTGTTCAGCTGAAGGCCATGTCAGGGTGCATATATCAGCTTTCCAAAGCAGTAACAACACATTAGCTCATTAGTAGCTTCATACAAAACAGATCTGAGTCCCTCGGTGAATAGTACAGAGCTGCTGCCTTCATGTAGCCGGGACTTTGACAAAGCACTACAAAGTATTTCTTATGCTCTGTGGAGGAGAGAGGCAATGATAAAGATGAGACAATAAGACTTGTTGTATATCCAGGCAGGTTATTGCCATGAACCTCTTTCCCTGATTAAATTTCTAAAACATCTATAACATCTTAAGGCAAGCACTCGTGTTTAATTCAATGATTTCAAGTAAGAAAATTTAAAAGGACCACATCTAACTTGTCTAGTTCTATTAGATCTTAGAGGCTGAAATCACCTAAGATTTCTGTGAGGCTGAGGTTTTTAAATGTCACCATCCTTTCTTTTAAAAACTGATACAGTGAATCCCCAGTGTATTGCGACCTCTCCATTATGACCCTGCCCATTTGTGAGGCAAATTTTTCGCAATTTTGATTCAGCCGTCTGCGAGTTTACCTGGCCGACGCATGCGCAGTGCCTCTCCTCTGCCAAGGGGCAGTGCCGTGGTGCCTGTGGGGCGGAACTCACCCCACCCTGCGGGGAGGGGGCTCGCAATGGCGGCACCATGCCCCTGTCCCTGACCCGGGAAACTGCCCCACGAAAGTGTGGTAAACGAGGAGGGAAAAGCGCTGTGTGCTGGGAGGGGGCAGCTGTCACTGCGCCAGGGGAAGGCTTCTGTTCCCCAGCCCTCTGGGACCGTACAGGCAGCGCTGCCTCTCCCAGGACCGCTGGCAGCCCCATGGATGCCACACCGGGATGCTGCAGGCATGATCACCGGGGTCAGGGCGGGGAGGGCGCGCGGCGCAGGGAGGGCGTGTGGTGCGGGGGCGCACGGTTTCTGCAGCTCTTAATGGCATTTAGAGCCCTGCAGCACCGTGCCCCGGTCCCTGACCTGGTCCTGTGTGTCTCATGTGTGCTCCGCTGAGACCCAGTGCAGCACCGCCACAAGACATGCCATTCCTTGTTACTCAAAGCCCAGTCAAAGCTCAGGCAGCGCTGCCTCTGCTGAGACTGGTGGATGTTAAAGGGAAAGAAACTCTGATACTGACGCCCCCCCTCCACCATAAGTGGCAGGGAATGTTGCAGTGTCGCAAAGTTGAGTTTTTTCCAGGCTCCACGAATGCTGACCAGAGCTCAGGGACACCCCTTCCCCACCGCGGAGGCAGGGTAAGTGCACAGGCCGGCACCGGGGCAGGGCCAGGCTGGGGATCTGGGGGCAAAGCAGCAGCACGGGGTTTGGGCTGCGAGCACACACAGTCACAATAGCTGCTCAGAAATGGTTCCCTTTGCTCCCCTGTGACAAGTGAGACCATGGGAAGGAGTGGAAAATTGTCCGCAGCGCTCCGGAGTGCCGGGGGGGTGGAGCAGTGGGCGTGGCCTTCATACGTATTAATGACCTGCGATTCTTTTCAAGTTTGGCGTTTTGTGAGGCCCGTGGCCTGACCCATTCCTTGCAAATGAGGGGGTATAACTGTGTTTTAACAATTTAGAATGAAATAAAGGTGAAAATATTTTTCTGCTCAGGATTTCACCTTGCTGTCCACAGAAGGTAGGGTATTTTGCATATTACAAAATATTCTGAGATCTTTTATTTGGAGAGCAAGTTGATCCAGATTTTATGGATTAAATTTCATGTTTAATAACCAACAGAAACAGAAATAGTAGGAACTTAATTAAATGTCCTTTCAGACAAATATTTCCTATATTGCTAGGCAGTTTCAAAAAAACAACCCTGACACATCTTTATCCTTTGAAAAGCATGTAAAAACCTTTGCAATTTAATTCTACTATGTCCAAAATCTATTTCAAAACACTATATATTTCCATGAAAATGAGACATTAATTTTTTTTTTGTGACGAGAAAATTACCACTATCCTCAGAGAAAAATTTTTAATTCCAAAGGGACTATGTTTGTTGCAAGCATATATTTAATGCTGCAAATGAATGTTGTACCTGTTAAGAGTTTTTGGTAAAAAAAGAAAGCAACATCACTCTCATGGAAATCTGACAGGCTTGATAGAAGTTCAATTCTAAAATTCTACTGGTAAAGCAAAATTCATTTAGGTGGTACAGATTGTAAAACTCATGGAGTTTTATCCAATCCACCTCATGGAGTACTCTCAAAAGGCAAAGGCTGAAACTATTTGGGTTAGTAAAGAACTATGAATTCTCTTACAATGGAAAAAGTTTAAAAATAACATTTCACAGAAATATTTCACAGAATATTCTGAGTTGGAAGGGACCCACAAGGATCATCGAGTCCAACTCTTAACACTGTCTCCCTGGCGGGAATCGAACCCAGGTCTCCCACACGCCAGGTGGGGCACTTACCACTGTACTAAAGTGGATTTTTCATTTACTTTGGTTTGCTCTATCTTCTCAGCTGCACTAAGAGTAATAGTTTACTGTGAACAGGTATAACACTGACAAAGGATGGATTAATGAAAAACAAAAAACTGCATTCTTTCTACAGAAACTATCATTTCAGGTTATTTCTGATGACATTACAAGAACATTTGAAGTTATTAAAATAAAATATTTGAATGCAATATAATTTGAAGTTATTCAGCCCCCAACTATCTGTATGAATTCCTACCATTGTAGGACAGATTTAAGCACTAGAATTTATTGTTAAGGCTGGGAACCCAATTTTTTGTTTATTTATTGCATGCCATAGGGTATTTTGAAAGTAAGTGGTGAGTGCAATGGGAAACAACTTGAAGCAACCGCAACCAGTCATCCAAAACCCAGAACGTTTGCCTACTGACTTCTTTCTCTGTTGTCATTTTCTGTGAGCATGAATGTCCAGCTTTAGTCATTTCCTGAGCATTTGTCTAGTCTGCAAGGCAAGCCATGTGTCTTGGTTTAGCTACTCGCTGCAGACCTTTCCATTTATTTGAAGTAGATACCTAAGCCGTATTTAATAAGATTTTGTCAGTTTGAACTCTTCACAGTGTCTCTCATAATGAGAGGGGACTATGCATATAACTTTAATCATGAAGTAGTAATGGTAAATTATGATTAGCACCTTCTACCTCATATGTTACAGTTTTCATCTGATGTTTGTTCAAAATTGTTCTGCTTCTTTTTTTGTTATACCCTCATTAATTTGTTGAGTTTCATAACATTGGTATGAGATAATAATATCAATAATTTGGCCGTAAGGAAAATGTGATACAGATGCTGCATCTCCTCTTGGGAAACACCAATAACTCAGTTACCTGTGCTGCTATTATCAACTGAGGTTTTTAAAAATTTCCTGAGAGAATAAAACCACTAACAGACTTATCCCTGAATAACTGGAAGAATTAGGCATTTAAACCAGGAGTCTTGTTACAGCTCCATGTACTCACTTTAGACAGTGTTACCACTACATTTTAATTGTTCGATTAATTTAATTGCACAGAAATGTTAAAAAAGTACATGATCACTTCTTATCTGAAGAAAGATTTCATTCAAGAATCCATGTTTAGGTTTTTCTCCTTTTTGATTTTTCTAATCCAGATATTGACCTCCTTATAGTACAATAGCTAATCTGAAGCTTTGAAATATAGTGTTACAGTGACTTGGGAAATAGTAAACTCTTTGGTTCTGCTCTTTTGATTATACAGTTATAACCTAGCCTTCGCGAGGAAAGGGACAGGCCAAGGCCGTCGTGAAACACTAAACTCACAAAGAAGTGCAGGTCGTTAATATGCATGCAGGCCACGCCCATTGCTCCACCCACCCCCGTGGCACTCTGAGGCGTTGCGGACATTCTCTGCTCCTTCCCATGGTCCGTCTCGGCACAAGCGAGCAAAGGGAGCTGTTTCTGAGCAGCTGCTGTGACCGTGTGTGCTCGCAGCCCAAATCCCACGCCACTCCCCCACCAGCCCCCCGGCCCGGCCCCGGTGCTCGCGCTGGCTCCAGGGGCCCTGCACCACCTGCACATGCTCGCCCTGCCTCCGCAGCAGGGAAGGGGTGTCCTTGAGCTCAGGTCGGCATTCTTGGAGGCTGGAAAAAACCTTAACTTTGCAACACTGCAACACCCCATGCACCTATGGCAGGGGGAAGGCGTTGGTATGGGAGTTTCTTTCCCTTTAACATCCACCAGACCCGGCAGAGGCAGCGCTGCCCGGGCTTTGACTGGGCTTTGAGTAACAAGGAATGGCATGTCTTGTGGTCGTGCTGCGCTGGGTCTCAGCGGAGCACACAGGACCAAGACGGGGACCAGGGCAGGGACCAGGGCACGGTGCCGCAGGGCTCTAAACGCCACTGCGAGCTGCAGTAAATCGCACGCTCCAGCCCCGCCACGCCATGCACCTGAGCCGCCATGGGGCTGCTGGTGCGGGCACAATCACCGGGGTCGGGGGGGAAGTGCCGTGGGATTTAGGCTGTGGGAGCAACCGCAGCAGCTCGGAGAAGCCCACAGGGTGGCGGGGGTGGGGAGATCGGGGTTCTTTCCCTTTAACATCCAGCGGTCCCGTGAGACAGGGGCAGCGCCGCC
>WEKX01013157.1:30791-55920 GCA_013390025.1 Pitta sordida
AGAAGCCTCCTCCTGGCGCAGCTGTCGCTGCACCCTCCCAGCACACAGCTTGCCTCACTTTCGTGGGGCAAGTCTCCTCATTCAGGGACCGGAGGCACGGTGCTGCCATTGCGAGCCCACACCCATCAGAGTGATGTTGGACAATATGAGACAATATAACCACAACTCTTTACTAAGATGTAATTACAAAGGAAAAGCCTGATTCACCTTCTTGTGCAGCCAGTAACAGTTCAGGAATAGACAGAAGTGAGGAATTAAACTAACAGACTAGTGGGAACATACAGAGGACAGGAAAAAACCCAGAACTGAACAGTAGGGACTTCATCCTACTTTCCCTTTTTCAAAAAAATCCTAATGTAGGAAAAAAAGGTCCTCTCCTCCTCTCGCATTCCCCAACAAGAAAATGGTACAACATTCAAGAAAATACAAATTAATCCCTAAAAACTCCTGCCTGAATGCAGAGTTGGAATATGTGGTGGGAGCTGTAATTTGCTCAACAGAGCCCAGCTCTCATCCATAAATCAGGATCTGCGACTGGATTATATCACTCATTAAATCATTTGCCAGAGGTTCCAGGATGAACATCTCTCCCCTCATCCTGAGTGGAGACCTTGCTGAGAGCACTTTGGTAATAAATAAATACAGAATATAGGTTGTTCAGGTGACTGTCCAGCTTTCTGCTGAAAGACAGGTACAAATGTCCAAGTTGCTCTCGGCACTGAGAGGCCAGCACAAGAAGACAGAGGTAAGAGTCCTGTGTATTTTCTCAATAGTGAGGGCAGAGAATGAAAAAAGATGTAGAAAGAAAAGACCCAAAACTCAAACATACTGTCTTCTCTGAAACCACAGAAACAGACTAAAAGTGGGCTTTTCACCAAGATCCTGCCTTTAATGCTTATTAGCCATACCGAGGTTCTTAAATCCACTATATGGTTATTCAAGTGTCTTTCCTCAGTCTATCTGTTTCAAACAAGTCCTAATACTGCATTTATATTTGCATGTCTGAGGAGCTTCTTTGCCTGTCTGTTCCCACTGGGGTACAGATCAGACCTACACAGTAGCATGGCTATGACCTGGGTAGAAGCCCAGGTTCCAAGCCCACAGTCCCAGGGTCTACAAAGAACCTACAAAGATCAATAGTCATGATTGGACTCTCCTTTTAACCATTTAGAATGGTAACTGGTACAAAACCCAACAAATTACCATATACTGGGAAATTCAAAAAGTGTCTTTCCTCAGTCTTACCATGGCAGGTTTTTGCTCCCATGATCAGAATGATTCAAAGAAAACTGACTGCAGCTTAAACTGAGAGATAGAAAAAAATAATAATCATGACCAACAGAACTGTGGAGAACCTTGGTGGCAAAGAGACCTCTGAAAATAAAAAAAAAAATGTCAGGGTGGCATGTCATTCAGGAAGGAGCAGACTGCCACTACACCAGTGACACATCCCTTCTTCCCAGCAGTGACTGCTGGGTGTCTACCAGGAGAGTCACAAGCTAAGAAATTACTTACAAAGGCATCCTTTGGAGAAGGTGCCTGGATCATCTCAGCAGATGCCCTGTAATCTCCCTGCGGTTATGACTTTGAGCTGTAATATGAGCTGGCAGATACCTTCTCATAAATTTTCACAGAATCATAGAATGTGTCAGGTTGTAAGGTACAACAGTGGGTCATCTGGTGCAACCTCCCTGCTCAAGCAGGGTCATCCTAGAGCATTTCTTGAATATCTCCAATGAGGGAGACTCCACAATCTCTCTGGGTAGAAGTTCTTCCTGTGCATCAGTTTCTGCTCATTGTCTCTTATCCTATTGCTTGGCACTACTGAGCAGAGCCTGGATCCATCCACTTGACACCCTTCCTTCAGATACTTAAAGGCATTGATGAGGTCCCCTCTCAGTTGTCTCTTCTTGAGGCTGAACAGGCCCAGCTCTCTCAGCCTTTCCTCATAAGAGAGATGCTCCAGTTCCTTAATAATCTTCATAGTCCCTCCACTGGACCCTCTCCAAGAGCTCCATGTCTGTCTTGTATGAGAAGCCCAGAACGGGGCATAATACTCACTAGGGCTGAATAGAAGTTTTCTTCCCAGCAGTTTTGACTTATCTGTCAAATTCTATGCTTATGAATCTTTATGGTTAACTTCTCTCCATAGCTGTATTATTTTGTTTGAATAATCTTTATCGTGGCAAGTATTCTCATAAAGAGATTGAGAAGCTATAGTTACAAAATCCTTGATAGTGATGGTAGGTGTAGTTAGAGAGTTGGGAATTAAGAAATCACTATGTGAGAAGGTATTTATTTTTTAAAGATAACTATGAATTATTTTATTTTATTAGCAGGAGTTAAATAACTGTTTGTTTGACAGCATATTTTAAAAGACCTTTGAGAGGAGATCACCAAATGAGTTGGACAGAGGCCACCCCCTTTCTCTGAGGCAGATGGATAGATGGAAGGAAATACATTTAAGACAAGTTTCCTGTGCCTCTATTTGAGAGGGAGGAAGGAGGCCCTCAGTGGACCCAGCTTTCAACCCCACAAACGTACTTTTGCCTAAGCAGAACAAAAATGAGCATGAGTCAGGGGGGTAATTTGAGATAAAGGTCTCTGAAGAAAATGTATGAATAACTGTTCTTATTCACTTACCTCTCTTTTTTCCATTGTTTCAAATTCCCATTTTTTTATTTTATTAAAAGTAGGTGATACTTGAAATGAAAATCAATTTTGCTTATCAAGCACTTAAACATTTTCATTCAAAAATGCAGAAAATAAATACATCAACTTCAGGAAAAAAAGAATCCGCAAAACCAATTTCATAAAGCCATGACAAATTAGTGGAACACTCTCA
Organism: Pitta sordida; assembly: GCA_013390025.1. Classification (NCBI taxonomy): domain Eukaryota; kingdom Metazoa; phylum Chordata; class Aves; order Passeriformes; family Pittidae; genus Pitta; species Pitta sordida. The sequence continues at coordinate 33,637 of WEKX01013157.1, forward strand.
TATTGAAACTCTGCTTTTCTTCTGAAACAAGCCCTCCCATAATTTGGCATCCAAGTCTAAAGAAAAATTAAAGACTATTTCCCCACAGCAGGAGAGTGCCCTAACTTTTAAACACCTAAATATACAAGTGAAAAACCTTTCACTCAAAAACCTTTCACTCACTTAATAAGTCTGTTGATTTCTTCCCATCCTCCGTCTTTTCAGAGAAAGGACTGTAACTCCACTGCAATTACTGTCCAGAGGTGAATCCCAATTCCTATCTAAATTCTCTTATCAAGGATGGGTTTGGCTGGTCACTGATGCTAAGTCCATCTCTTTTGTATTGGAGTCCTCTTCTGGGGTTATCTGACCTCATCCAACAATTTATTCTCCTTCTTCATAAACCAAATACTTCATTCTGTCGGAGGTGTTTTCTCCTGCTGCTTCCACTTGTCATCTACTTGACTTAACATCAAAGACAACCCATATCTTACCAGACACTCATCTGGAATTCCAAAAGGCACATATCACTTTGAATGAAGGCCAGGTCACTGGAAAACAACCTATTATTTTATGTCTGGGTTTTCCTCTGCCACAAAAGTCACTCCGTCTGGTAAGGAGTCCCACCGGGAAGTCCTCACATGATACTACACAATTTTCTTTTTCTTCCTTCATTTAAGGACAGCCAAGTCGGAATTTCCATTAATCACTTTTATGCAGCCTACCTGAAACTGTATTTTGTTTCATACAGTTTATTTAATATTTAATTTATTATGCTGTTAAACTCTAGGTTAGGAGAAGTTAAACTGCTTGGCGCTCACTCAAGTTTGTCTTGCTCTCACAAAGTCATGGGCTTTATTTGCATTGTTCATAACTGGTTTTGTGTCCACCCCTCTGTTCCCCACTCCTCCAAGTATCTTCCAAATGTGAGCCTGTAAGGGATCTGTTAGCATATTTCTTTTAAATCCTTCTTTTCAAAATGCATCAAAGAGTCAGTACATTGTCACAGTGTTCTCGGGGAATGCACACTAATGACCTGGGAAAATAAAATGACCCTCATAATAGTCAAGGAGAATTTGCAGGAATTCCTTTTTGCAAAGCTGGGCACCCTAAAAGAAAAATGCTTTCGAGTTCAAACCATTGTTTATTTTGGAGCATGTTCCTCTCTCTGCTTTCAATGGTGACCTAGGAATGAGCTCACCATTGGAAGCAAATCTGTCTTCTGTTTCCACTCCTAAAGGATTACCTACTCTCTGAAGCTCATGGGGTTATTGATGGCCTTACACCAAAATTATGATTTGGAATGCTGTGGAAAAAATAAATACACACACATACACGTGTATGTGACACTGACAGATTTAAGGAAAAAAACCTCTTGGAACATTGCAAAAAAAAGAGATTGAATTTGTAATAAATAGAAGGGTTCCTATGTTCACAAATACTCTGCTTTCTGCTTGAACAGGGAAATATCTGATCTAGGATGACTGTGCAGGAGAACAGCAAAAACATATTGTTTTGCAATGTGCATATGAGCTGTGTAGCATTTGCCAGCATCTCAGACGAAAATTCAGTTAACAAACAACCTTGCTTCTGCCTTTGTATGGGATTGTTTAAAATGCTTTTCTACAAGCAGATCATGTGACCTGGTGCCGCTGTCAGCTGTTTAGTGCTTCAGTTACAAGGCTGCTGACAAACCAAGCAGATGCTGGTCTGAAGAAGATGATTAGCACCAAACACCAGAACTCACTAATGAATTTGAAGGCAAGTAGTCTCTGCCAGCAGGGCCAGCTTGTGAAAAACCAACACACAAAGGCACATGACAGACACCTAAGGTGTCATTGCCAAAAGTGCTTTCACCTTGATTTCCTACCACCTCCTGCTCTTCTGACCTTTTGAGTGTACGCTCCTTTGTATCTCTTTTACAGAATGGGTCAGACAGGTCTCGGATACACCCTGTAAATGCATAAATGCATTAAGAGCTTTGGCATTTCAGCCTCTGCCTGGTGGTGTTGGGAGGAGTTAAAGAGCCAGTGAGTGACAACTGGCCCACCAGCATGCAAAGCTGGAAACTTTTTTCAAGCCGATATACAGAGAGATGGTTTTATTTTTCCTCCATCAGCAGTTAACCTATCAAACTGAATATTGAAAGAAAGGCAGATGAAATATTGAAAGACATAGTATGACACCACAAGCAGAACAAAATAAAAGAATAGGCTCTAGCATCTCTATTTGGTGAAGTGTCAGTCTGCTTTGAAGCCATTTATTCTGAAATTCCTGGGAAATTACCTGACAGCTGATTTCTTAAGCTTGCCTTGTTTATGTGTCTGCTCACACATACTTCTCCTTCTCCCTGTTCTGCCCCATTGTCTGTCCATTCACACATTTCAGAAGGAAGGATTATAAAAAAACCACTATAAACCCCAAATCTACAGATTCAGAAGAGGCATCTCTTAAGTCATTCCTTCTCTTTTTTCACTGATATATTCTCTCAAGAGTGATAATCATCTTTTTTGAAATGCAGGTCTAAGATGGAAGGAATTTTTATCTGGAAGAGTAATATAAATTAGCTTTGACTGCCAGTTTCCACTGATTATTACTTTCCAGGCGGAATTCCTACAAATTCTTGAGGCATGACCTCTGATGAAAAAATAAACCCCTTTAAAACTTGCTTGAGAAATTCCAGATAACTTTCACAGGAGATTTAATTTTAGAGCATTAACACAGTCTTGGTTGGAAAGATAAAACTACAATGCAGTTATTTGGTAGGAGTCATTACTGAACAGTGAAGTCATTTGAGCTTATTTTACTGTGCTTATCTTTTTGCTCTCTTTTTTCCCCTCTCAGACTAATTTTATTATGCATTACTCAGTGCACTCTGGATTCACCCTCATAAAAGGATAAAGTATCTCAGCAGATATCCAGGCTTAGGCAGTCAGTATGAAACTAAACTCACAAGCTTTAGTTATCTACACCAAACAGCCAGTGCACGGGGTATCATCTACATATTGTCACTTAGTGTTCATTAGCTTGTAAATCTTGGGTTTGTGAGGCTTAAGCAAAGGTAGAAGCTGCCACAGATAGAAAAGAGCTGTTTTAAATACCAGTGCCAAGCACTTACAAATGGCAAATGCATCTTTGAATCAGATTTCACCTCTCCTGAGCAAATAAATTAAAGAAAATTTGCACCATCAAATAAAGAAAGCCACTCTCCTGCACCTCTATTTGATCTACATATACATGAAAAAGTGAAAAACACATGTTGGAAGATATTGTCGTATACTGCATTAATTTTCATACTTCTTTTGAAATATTAAGGAAAGAAGTGGACTGCGGAGGAGTGGAACCACTACATGGCCCAACAGTGTTCACAGTCACAGCTACTGCCAGGTCAGCATGCCTGACTCAGGGCTAAGAATGAGAACTGAAGTGCTGTAAAGGCAACAAGGTCCAAATACGTTGGGACTTTGAGGGAAATTATTTCTGTGTCCTCACATGCAACTTCAACCCTGTCAATTGAGTTATAGCTGGCTGAGTCCTTCCATAACAGAACAGAGGGATCAGGCACTGTGTTCCACTCACCCTGAGCAGGAATTAGCAGCTGGTTCCAGTCCCATGGATAAATCCAGCTGTGCACTCACCTGTACCTGTTGCAATGTAAATTTGTTTTTTCAGCTCAATTTCTGTCTCCTAAAGTGCTTCTCTTCCCACACAAGTATTAACAACTCATACTCCCCAAGGTCTGCTGAGAGCTCACGCTTGCTTCCTGTGCACAGGTTCCTGCCCAGTATCAGTGTGCTGGTCTGTGTTATGTCTCTGTGGGAGTAGGCACTAACTGAGGATAGGAGGCTGCATAGGTCATTAAAAGCTTATTCTATATGTGAGGACCAACTTAGTATAAAACCTAAACTTTCCTTTCTGACAGCTGCTTAGAACACTCTCCTTCAGAAATTCACTGCCCTGTATGAAAGGAGCATGATCACTTTTTGGCTAGGAAAAAACAAAACCTTTTGGGTAACACATTTTCATTTGGAAAATGTCCCTATTTTCCTGCAGAAACATAAAATTAAGTCTTCCTTCATCTCATATGTTTTGTCATTTTCCAACCTCTTCCATTAGCCCACACTTTTCATCTCACTGACAAAATAGAACAGAGCAGGGAAGGAAGGAGGAAAGCAGCTTAGAATTTAATAGAAAAAAAATATTGTCACTATTTCCATTCCACTTCCATTTTTTAGTCATCAATCTTACTTCTCTGCTTCTCTGCTTCTGGCTATGGCAGGTCAGAAGGATATTACGCCTTGATGTTCTCTTCCTGTTGATGCTTCCCTATCAGCAATTGTTGCATTGTTACTTTGCAATACCCCATCCACAGGAGGCTTCTTTCAACTTTTCAACACATTCCCAGCAGAAGCACTTCAGATAGATGAATTGGTAGCGATGTAATTCTAGCTGAATAAGTAGATTTGCCCTCAATGATTACCTGGAGCAACATCTTCATCTAACAACATCCTGACATACACATAGGAGTGTGTCAGGTGTTTATATATATATATACACTTTTTTCCCCTTCAAGGGGAGCCCAGCTGCCAAGTTAGCTGGTTTCTGTACAACTTAGCTTTATGGACCCACTTACTGACCATGTGTAGAGTGCAAGTGCATGATGGATAGTGCAGCGAAACAGGACTCATTCATTTACCTGAAATAAATGCACTTAAAGATAATAAATTTTAGAGAGGGAAAAGTATTTGAAAGCCATAACTTTCTTAGCTGTTTTATGAGTATCTTCATATGTACCCATTGGAACAAGTCCATACCTTGCTTGACCAAACTCATTAACCAGAGTTGGAATAGAGCTCACTCCTCTGAGAAATCTAGGCTTTTGTTTTTAATAAAACATGTGGGCCAAATTAGTATGTAAATAAATGAATGACTTTCAAGAATCCTAGATAACACTTGCTGAGCAATGGGTCAGGCCAGATTTAATCTAAAAATCTTTCTGCTGTGTGTAAATGGTTATGTCATTGCATTTGTCTTTAATTACTAAACTGTTTCCAAAGGCTTGACTCATGACATGTTTCTCGGTTAACCACAAAAACTTGTACTACAAGATTTGCCATATAGATTCTTTTTTTTTTTTCCTGCAGCATTGTTAAGCCTTGGCTCCTGAAAAAGGAGTGTAACAATCTCCCAGAGATAGACACTTGATCTTTACAGTAGTGAGAGAGTTTTTTCTGAAATGAATTTTCCATATAAAGGAAACAAGGCCTTTTTGACTCGTAAGCCTCCTTAATATTAACATCTCCCCTAACACTAACCCTACTCTCTCCCCCCCACTTATAAACTTTAAAAATACAACTATTTATGTATCACTGTATAATTCCAAATATGAAGGATTACTTTTATAAACATATGTACAATGATTTCTGTCACTAACTGTACCTTCTTATATGTGATATGATGACCAACCCTTGCCAATAGCAGATATTTTGGGAAAGACTCAGTCTCTATTAATTCCTAGCTGTGGACATCTGTGGGTATCCATGTGTTCTTTCCTATGTGTGACCTAAGGATTAGATGAGGAGAATGAATTGTACCAGCTACCTTGTGAAGTAAAAGACCGATCTGAGAACTTAAAGTGTTTGATGAAGGGGAAGAAAAGTTGGTTATTGTTGTTATAAAGAAAGTATTGAGCTAACCACCCAGATCTAAAGACATTGTAAAACTAAGTTACTGGCTGTGTAGTTCACAGTGAAAATCAAAGGAGCAAGACATAGGTTAGCAGAACCAGGTAAAATAGGAAACAGACACCAGAACAAGTAACACAGATTCACAGGTTCTTCTGAGTTGGAAGGGACTCACAGGATCATCTAGTCCAACTCCCAAGCAAACGCCCACCCAGGGATCAGGCCCACAAGCGTGGAACCACGGGCACCACGCTCCATCCATCCAAGCCTCCCACGATCTAGACCATGTCACTGAGCTCCTCATCAAGTCTTCTCTTAAACACCTCCAGGGATGGCAACTCCACCACCTCCCTGCACAGACCATTCCACTGAGAGATCACTCTCTCCATGAGAAAACTCTTCCTAACATCCAGTCTAAACCTCCCCTGGTGTAGCTTAAGGCCATTTCCTCTTGTTGTGGTGTCCTCAGCCCGAGAGAAGAGTTTCACACCCACCTGCCTGCAACCTCCCCTCAGGTACTTGTAAACAGCAATCAGGTCACCTCTGAGTCTCCTCTTCTCTAGGCTGAACAACCTCAGTTCCCATAGCTGCTCCCCACAGGGCTTTTTCTCCAGTCCTTTCACCATCCTTGTCACCCTCCTCTGGACCCTCTCTAGCAGCTCAACATCNAAGGCTTTGCTATGATCCAAGTACACAACATCCACGGCCTTTTTTTCATCAACCAGGTGAGTCATCCAATCATAAAAGGAGATCAGGTTGGTCAGGCAAGGCCTACCTCTCGTAAATCCATGCTGACTAGTTCGAATGTCGTGGTCATTTTGCAGTTGCTGAGTAAGAGGGCACAGGACTATCTGTTCCTTGACTTTGCCTGGGATCTTGGAGGTCAAGGGAGGCGATTGTCCCACTCTACTCTGTGCTGGTGCAGCCTCGCCTTAAATACTGTGCATAGTTTTGATAATCACAATACAAGAAATATACAGTCACTTCCTTCTTGTAGGTTAAAGTTTCCCCTAGAGCATTCCTTAGCTTCAATTGCAGTATCTTGCTTTGAGACTGCGTGTTTTAATAATCTCTTTAAAATTATCCATGTAACAAAGCAAAGCAGAATTAATAATATCTTCTATAGATGGAGAGATTTACTGATTTGTTTCTTTGTTTAAAATTTTTACAAAAGCATATGAATAATCTTTCTCTACCTACCTTGAACAGACTAAATAATAAAAAGGAAACTCCTTTGAGGAGAATTTAAATATTTCAAGCTTTTTGATGCTCTCTAAAATTTGTATTCTATCAATTTTAGTGAAAACAACAAGCACACAATTTCATGTTCTTATGACAGTTTCTGGAGACTTGCATCTAGGTAATTTATAAAGATAACAATTCATAAATAATATTTATACATTCATTACAGTAAAGCAGTTTGTACCTCAGATGTTGTCTGCACTGGAGATGTCTCCTCAGAAAAAGGGTATTCCTTAGGTGCTCTTCTCTGGCAGCAGAATATTGCTGTAGTTCAGTAATTTGAGGAGCTGTTTACAAGGGAGGTTTTGCTGGTATCAAATCTTGCCTGAGTTTTAATTAATGCTTTGACTAAGTTGTGCTGCCTTATCTTTATTCACAATCAGGTGATTGTAGAAGAGAGGGAAAAAAATCTTACCTTAATCTGAGATATGCATTATATGTATAGTTACATATAAATTACTGATCATCTACTGTAACTTGTGGACAGCCTTTTTTTATCCATTGTGTATGCGCGCTGAACAAACCTGGCTTGGGTTCAAGTGAAATTTGGCATGAATCAGTGGCCTACTGTCCTCTAGGACTTTCACAAGAATGTGATTTCACATTTTATGTGGCTATGTACTGGTGAATGGAATGTTTAAATAAATAACAAATTGAGTCACTTAGCCTCGAATCAACAAATGCAGTATCCCAAAAGGGATTCCCCACAATTTATAGCCTAATCTTGCTGAAGATTTCTACTCAACTGCTTTCAAGATATACAGAGTTGAAGAGTGGTAAAATGACAGGAAAAGTCCTTTCCTAGCAAATTCATGAAGCAGCACGTAACAATCCTACTTCATGAAACCTTTAGAGGCACTTTGATCCAGGGCAGCTCCACCTGGACAGAGTGACATATATATGTGCTTATTACAAGAGCCCATACTTGTGGCTGCAGTGTTCAGAAATTCCCTTGCCTCTCTTTTATTTTCTTTAGTAAGAGAATGCATTTTTAATTAAAAAACAAACAAACCAAAACAAAAACCCACAAACCACACGAAAAACAAACTCTATCCTCTGTGCAGCACATTGGATCATTAGTAATGGGTTAGTCATAGATTTAAAAAAAAAAAGTTCCACTGAAATAATTGGTCTGTTTAAAAAAAACCCACCAAACAATGAGGTGGGAGAACCCAAATACCAAGTTCAGTGAAGAAGCATATATCACAATAAATTTCTGCTATAATGTAGCTGTTTAAAATACTACTCAATCTTTGTTCTTCATATCATAATGGATCAATTAATACATCTTAGACAAGGATTCTTACAGGTTTCTTCATCTGCCTACCTATTTTTTAAACAAAGGGACAAGCTGTTTCTGACTGAGGTATGTGAATACTATCCCACTAGACTTTAGAGAGGTCATCTGGTTTTCCTCGAGTCTAAAAAAACCCTAAATTCTACAAGGTACTTTCCTTTCTGTGATTTAAGTTCATGAGCATTTATCATCTTGTCAAGTCAGTTTGTCTCTTAAGAGAAGTATTTCAGGAAAAAAAAAAAAAAAGATGACTTATGGGTGAGGACACAAAGAACTTTTCCTGCTGCCAAAGTTATCCACGAGGCAGTTCAAATGCCATCCCCTCAGTGCTCTGGCTCTGCCCAGCTGTCAGTCAGTATGTGGATATAATTGGAATCCACCAGAAAAGTACTTTTCTGGAAAAAATTGAGAATTTGGATAAGAACAAAAAAAATCAAATATTTAAATTCAATGGACTAAAGCTGAACCACTCCAGTTTCTATTATTAGTCTGAACCTGAGCTCCCATGAAAAGCTGTTTCTCACGCCATTGAAAAAACAAGATGGAAACAGTGTATTGAGTGCTGAGCTTTGTAATGAGAATTCACATTGCAAAGAAAGTATTTCTATTGATTGGGGAAAAAAAAAAGATGGTTGAATCATCATCCAATAGTAACCTAGCTGGATCTTTTAAGATGACTGTAGATGCTTTATGGCTGGAAGGGCAATTAAAATGCTTTGACCTCCAGTATTGTAACCTAAAGCAGAAATTACAGTCCAGTATCTGCTGAGCATCCAAGGTAAATCTACTTGAACTACAATATAAGAGAAAGGAAAACAGCCATATTTGGGTCACTTAAGGAGACCTTTTCTGTTCCTGGCTATTGCAAACCTTTTGCAGCTCCCCAGGAATATCCATGCTATATTTGTGACAAATCTTACCCCCATCAAGATACTATCTGCATGTTTAAGAAACATCCATCCCATGGGTGCTATGTTTTCACAAGGTACCTTACCCTAATATTGTCACTGCTCTTTCCCTTTCTCTATTAAAATCCCTTTATTCATTCTTGTTTGCTATACTGTCATGCAACTTTCTATCTTGGCCTTCAATTTTTCTTTCTTGTGAAACAATCCCTCGCAATTTAAACTGAACTTGTTACCCCTTTCTGGTTGAAAGGATTTATTAAGAATTACTCTAGATTATGTCAACCAGCTTTAACAAAAATGCCTTTTGATTTCATATCAGTTCAGATGCTGACTATTGCTCGTGGATTTTTTGCCTTTATTGGATTTGACATAAATATCCACACTGTGATCCTTGCCAGCGTTTGTTTTCCCTTTTGTACAAAATGAAGAATACAATCATTTTGCCAGTAGATTTTGTGATCAACAAAGTATTTGCACAGCCTAGTTTACTTTTCTAAACAGAAAAGGTGGGGCTTGAATGATTCAGGGAACCCATTACACCCTCAAATACAGTCAGCTAAGTGGCATCAATCTAACCTGAAGGACCCAGTGCAGAGGAGGGTAGGTTCCCTAGGTACGAAGTATGCTATTACTTGAATGTTTTTGTCAACACAGGACTTGGGGGTTCTCACTAGTGCTCAATAAAAAATCACCAGGCCCCTCCTAGTACACAGACAAGAAATATGTCCTTTGGCAGAGACAACGCTTTCTTTTCCCACAGAAAAGGGGTGTAAAGGTTGTTTTACTGCGCTACTGGGGCACATGCTGCTCTCCAGGGAAGCACTGTAGAGCAAAGGGGGTGTGATGCAACGTTAATAAATGACCGCCACATTATTAAATGACAATCAGTGAATGCTGTGATGGTGTGAAATATAACAATTCAGCCAGAGTGCAAGTGAAGGGTCATGTTGTGCCTCTGGGCCCTGTTAGAGCTGGTTTAAGCAGCTATGGTGGCTGAGCAGTGATAGTGTGAGTTTTGCATCTCTAGCACAAGCCAAACCATCATGAAGATGGGCAGCTGCTGGAAATGGCACAATCCCTGGTGCTCACTGTACCTTCTTTAAGTATCCACTTGGTTCCGCACCTGCTGCTGGATGTGATGCTGGCCTCCTTTGTCCTTTCTCTGCTCCATATGAGCTGTGTGGATGGCAGGAACTGACCTAGAAGTTCTCTGGTTTGTGTTCCCAGGACTCTGAGTGGGCCAAGACAGTAGTGGAGGGAAATGAAACTGTGCCTTCCTGTCTCTTATTTCTCCAGAAAAGCCCTTGCATGGAGACCAGGTCATCCTCCTTGCTATTTTTCTGTGCTGCATTTGGCTTTGAAGGCACCTGCAGCTTGCAGGGTAGTCAAAAGGAGAAATTCCTCCCATAAGGCAAGGCAAAGGCTTCAGGTTCGCCTCCCAAAAGGTCATGCAGCTGGCCAGGTTTGGGGCAAATCATTAACTTTCCTGAGGAGGAAGAAAATACTGAGAAATGAATTGTCCACGAGCCCTTAAATAGCCCAATTTTGCTGTACTTTTTCTAGGACATGTGGCAAAACCACAGTCTTGGCTCGCTAATCTTACCTAGAATCAAAGCTGAAGGCAGCCTTTTTTTATAAGGCCACTTGTTCAAGTTTTTACAGTGGAAAATTTTGCAAAACAGTGCAGGGGGAAGATGGAGATCTGTCATGCAGAGCAGATTTCATGCAGTTATCACAGGCATCCTTATCTGATTGTTAAATAGCTGCAGCTTCTAGAATAATAATATTTTGCAGCCAGAAGAGTTACATTTGAAAATGTATATTCATAATAATTGCACTAATCTACTGAAGTGTTTGCTAGACTCCTGCAATTGACACTAGAAAAATGTTCTGTCCCAGCCTTTGAACCCAAGATCATAGTACATGGTAACCTGGCAGAAACTACAGTGACTCATCATCAGTCTCTGGAAGTTAAAAAGGACACTTTTCCACTAGCCATGAAAACAAAATGAATTTTTTTAAATTTTTTTTTTATGAAGACGGTAATTTTTTTCAAGGATTAAATTCTCTGAAACAGAGGTAACTATGTTCCTGTCTTGGACATCTCTTTAGTACTTAGCATCATCATTCCCCAACTCTACCACAATACAACTATTGGTCTGATATGAGGGACTTACTTCTTGGTATATACTCAAAAGAAACAGCAATGAAAATAAACCCTGACTTCTCTTACCTTTGACCTCCGAAGTGTGGGGGGAAAATGCTCTTTACTGATGGTCTTAAAGAAGTCTTTTTCCCAGCCTGCGAGAAAAATGTAGTACAGTGTCATACTGTTCATCATGTTTAATAGACTTTTTTATACCATTTCAAACTTCATGCTTTGACTGGATTATTGCTGACAGTCCGGTCTCTGAACTCTTCAGCCCACCTTCTGATCCTGCTTCTTTAGAAACCAGCCCTCTCTACAGTTAACACAACTAGCTATCCACCTTGATGAGCCAAAGTTCACTGGGGAATGTAATTCAAACTCCCTGTCTTTAGAAGAATCACTGCAACCCTTTTTGTGCTTGGCAACTTCATCTGTCAACATGTAAACGCAAGTCAGACGTGGAGCAAGGCATGACTCCAATGGGCCATTGTCAGCTGCTGCAGGGCAGAGCATGGAAAGTGAGCAGTTACACACGTTTTCCTTCAGACCTCCTGAACAAATTTCAGAAGCCCTTAGAAGTACATCCATTTGGGTGAGTCAAGAGACGTCCATGAGCAATACTGACAGCGTGCACTGACAGCAGGAATAGAACTGGACACTGCCCACAGGCAGCTTGGGCAGAAGTGTGTCAGAGAGGAGTCACTCCAGAGCACACCAGCCACTGAGGTCACATGCTGAGAATTTTGTTTATAAAGTGAATTCCGTAGGTAAAAGTCATCAGAAGAAGAAAAAGCCCCATGGACAATATTATATAATCCAGATAAATATACTAATAGGGGATTTTCCAGTGGAAGAAACCTTACCTCATGGTTGAGGAAGTAAAAATAAACCTGGCACTTGCATTTGTTCTGAGCACAAGAGGAATCTTGATGAACTACTAGTTACATTTTTTTGGCTACTTATTAGTCATGGTGAGCATTGTGATGTTGGTTGTAAATTTATTCCATAACTGCACCCTAACCTCAATATTAAAGTACCATGGATATTCAAAATCAGTTTCTTTGTAAGGCTCACTGTTTCCAGAGAACAGTACACTTTTCTGATTATTGCCAATGTTTTAGCCATTATTGAACCTCTTATGACCTTCTCCAGAAAAGAAAATAGCACTGGAATTTGAAAGCGAATACATTACTTGTGAAGTAAAATAAATCAAAAAAGTAAGGTTTATATAGCAACCTCCCTGTATGCCAGATACATTAAAAAACTTTCTTATCGTTGGAAAAACAATTACTTTCACTGTATTTTATATCTGAAGATCACCAGTGAATGATGTGTTTTGGTGTCAACAGCCTGTTCTAGTTAAATAGTGCAGAAAAAGGAAAATTATGCATCATGTTTATGGCAGATAAAAAAAAAATAAATATGGAAATGTGGACAAGGATATGAAGTGTGGCTGAAAAGGTATATCATGGCCTAAAGAACAAAGCAAACACATGAGATCCATTGTCCAGAAACAAAACCTTTATTTTTGGAGAAAAAATTAAAATATCTGTATCACAAATCTATGTTACATTTGATAAAAATTGTATATTCAAGCAGACCAAGGGATTCCAGTGATTCACAGCATGTCACTTTTTATCCATGAGATGCATGATGAGGTGTTCATGACTTTCCATTGCTGAACAGTAGAATTATCCAGGGAGGAAAGTGTGTTTGGCTTTGGCAAAACCTCACTGACTACTTTTTTACAGAACCTTACAGTTAAGCTCATCTGACCAGACTCAAGTGGCAGAGAGGTGTTATTTGGATAAAAATCAAAGTCTTCTGAATTTATGCTCCACAGCGAGTCAAAACTAAGTTTGTTTTACTTTGAGTGCCAGTTACAGATTGTATGTGCTGGTCTTACACCCAAGATAAGTTACAACAGCTTTAGACCAACTGGTTATGAGTCCCAAAGGGCAAGATAAGAATGAAGGAAGTGCAGATGTTCCTTCTCCTTCACACATCTTTTGCTGGGGGTGGACAGTGGATCATATAGAAATTGGCCAGTATACATTGCAGCTGTCAAAGTTTGGCCATTGCCTTCCCTCCACCCCCACCTCCTTCTCTTTCCAAGTAGCAAATGGAGCATCTCAGGGAAACAACTGACCTACAAAGTCCACATCAGGTACAGGGGCTTTCTACTGGGACTGGTCATTCATGTCTCCTTCACCTTTGCCAAAGTAAATAATTCATGTTACATATGAACTCTTCTTCCTATGCTGAGTCTTGGCATTGCTGTCCCCTTAACCACTTCTTTCAGCTGTGAGAGAATCAGCCCAGCTTCTGAAATTCTCAGACTTGCTCCAGGTTTCTTAAAAAAAAGGGGCTACTGATGCAACTGCTGTTCCCAAGAGAACAGAGGTATGAAAATCTATCCCCTGAGTTCACCTTAGCTACCAGGGTAGCTTAGCAGTGGAAATAGAAGATTGAATCACATCATGCGCTTGTCTAATCCCAGCTGGCAGCAAGAAGAACTGAATGCACCTGCAGGACTCTTCACAAATACTCTATCACAGTGGCCTTAACCAGAAACCTGGAGAAGCCACATCAGCTGTCAGGCTTCCTCGGAGGAAGACATCTTCCACCCACTGAGAATGAGCCAACCATACAATTTAAAGAAAACTGGCCTTAATTGGAAGGAGATAGATGTAGTGGCAACAGTCAGAAGGCTCCTTGGCAGTTTCCTAGGGAACTTAATGCTGGTGTTCGTTTCTTAGCTCCACTTTGCTAGTGACTTCGCTTCCAGGTGAGCTAGTCCACTTCAAGTAAAAGGTTGGAGGTCTCTGCATAACTTACTTAGATGAGGCTGCTGGACAGAGGGGTCTCATCACATCTAGACTTCCTCTCACTGTAAACTCTGAGCATGATTTTTTTTCCTCTTCTAGTCAAGGGGAATACACTGGTTCAGGTGGAGGCAGTGTGGATGCACTGATGTAAAGAGTGAACAGGGGGTCTGTAGCATCTGTCAGTTGACATTAAGCATAAGAAGCAATTTTTTTTTAACCTAGCCTGTACTCATTAAGCTACCTCTTTGAAAAAACACATTAGCTTGTAAGTTCTTCAAATATCAAATGGAAATACTGACATGGTAAACACTGTGCCACTCACTACAGTTTTTTTTCCAGAGCAGAACTGGCTCTTAATATTTCCTTGCTTTGGCTGACTTTCAAAGCAAGCAGAAGAGAGAGTTAAGGGCCTCCCCAGAGCCTACTCTGACACCAAGCTGTAGACAGGTCCATTCCAAGCTGAAGGGGATCCCACCATAGGTCGTAATGCAAGAGTCAAATTAAAAAAGCAGCCACTTAATAAGAAGTGGCTCAATGGGGACATTTGGGTTTGGAACAGTGAACTACACAATTTAAAAAATAACTTTACACTTTGGAGTTTAGCACTGACAACCAGTGTATAATGCTCTATCGGTGAATATGAAAGGAAAAATTCTGCTTTGGATGTAATGTGGGAAGTTTATGCTTCTGACATTGCCTCTGAATCTTAAATATTCAATTGTCCTGACCTTTCTACAGTCATGCATGTTCCAGAATCTGAAATCTCATTCCACATCAATCTAATTTTGAACAAAAAAGAAGTTTTGATAGTTTTGTAAAGGAAGAATATTAACTTACAGTTTGGATTTTCTTCATAGAAGTATTCATTAATTCTTTTTTCATGCTGACCTTTTGCTCTGGGCAATGATGACAATTACCTTTCTGCCAATTTACTGATGTAAAAAGGGAAAAAGTGTATCGGGAGGCGGGGAGAGTAATACTACTGTGCGAGCAATTGAGTCCAGCTGGCCTCTTCAAATACGTTCAGCCACAGGGAATCAGGGGTGGGAAGGCAAAACCCCCCAACTTAAACATGAAAGACATGATTTCCAAAGAACTTGTGCACCTACAACTTTTATGTATTTGAACTGAATATTCTGCACGTTTGGAAATCAGTCCGAGAAGTGGAATTACCCTCTGCCAATAAAATTTACTGGTTCATCCCCTCGCATTCTTCATGCAATGTTAAAGTATTTTTAGATTGGAATATAAGGGTTGAGTCCTTCAACCTTTCTTTCGTATGCACTTCTTCCCTATTAGCTATGCCAGAGGAGGTTTAGGTTAGATATTAGGTACAGGTGCTTCACCCAGAGAGTGGCTGGGGCACTGAAAGAGGCTCCTTAGGGAAGTGCTCAGAGCACCAAGCCTGCCAGAATTCAAGAAGCATTTGGACAATTCTGTCAGGGACATGGTGTGATTCTTGGGGTTGTCCTGATACTTTTAGGGAAACTAAAATCCTAAAGTCATGGCATCCTGAGTTTCATAAGACATAAATGAAACAGCTCCGTGTCTGTGGCTCATTTTTGTGATACCCGTCATACCTGGTTCTTATTGTGTCAAAGACTTGTATGGAAGCCCCAGTACCAACACAGGCTGAGGGATGAACAGATCAAGAGTAGCCCTACTGAGAAGCATTTGAAGGTGCTGATGGATGAAAGGATGGACATGACCCAGCAAGGTGCCCTTGCAGTCCAGGAAACCAATCATATCACAGTATCACAATATCACAGTATTAGCAAGGTTGGAAGAGACCTTGGAGATCATCGAGTCCAACCTGTTACCCAACACCAACCCGTTGTCTAAACCATGGCACTAATTGCCTTATCCAGTCTACTCTTAAACACATTAAAAGAAACATGTCCATCAGATCAAGGAAGGTGACTCTGCCCTTCTACTCTCCTCTAGTGGGACCCCAACTTGCATCCAGTTCTTGGGTCCCCAGCAGAGGAAGGACATTGATCCATCAGAGTGAGACCAGAGGAGGGCCACTAAAATGATGAGAGGGCCAAAACACCTCTTCTATAAGGAAAGGCTGTAAGAATCCAGGTTGTTCAGCCTGGAGAAGGGAAGGCCTTGGGGTGACCTAATTGGGGCCTTCCAGTACCTGGAGGGAGCCCACAAGAGAGCTGTAGAGACAATTGACAAGGACATGTAGTGACAGGACAAAGGGGAATGGCTTCAAAATGAAGGAATAGGATTGGATTAGATATTAGGAAAACATTCTTTACTGTGAGTGTGGTGAGACACTGGAATAAGTTGCCCAGAGGAGTTGTGGATGTCGCACCCCAGCCAGGATAGATCAGCAAACTGTCTAGTGGACGATATCTCTGTACATGGCAGCGGGATCGGAACTAGATGATCTTTAAGGTTCCTTCCTACCCAAATCATTCTATGATTCTATCATAAACTTAGTTGAGGGAACAAAGTTCTTTTCATATGTCTTATACACTAGGACAAAAATCACTGCGAAATGATTAAGTCTCTTTTTTTGAGCTGGTCATCTAGATGTGAAAACTTTCCTTATCTTTCATCACTTACCAAATCTTCCCTCTGAAGTATCCAGCAGGATCATTTCTACCTTGGCATCAGGTGGCAGGCACTAAAACCCTAATCTGGGCAGAGAAAATAAGACACTAGATTAAGCAGGTTTCCACTGACCCAGATCACAGAAGCAGGCAGCCTGGGAGTTTCCAGCCCTGCTTGCATATCCTGCAGTTCTGTTAGAGATGAGTTTACTTGTAAGAAGGAACTAGGGATGTGGTCAAGGTTAGATGCTCTCAGAAGGACTCTGGGTTTGCAGAAGGGAGAAGTACACATACTCTGTGAATCTCAGCACAGNGCCTTCTTATGCTGCCTCAGCACAGCTCATTTCACAGACTTTACTTCACAGCTGTGTTTTCTCTTCAGTTTTTAGGACTTTTATGAAAAAAAGCAAAAAAATACTGAGCAATGAGAAAAAAGTCCAGAGTCACAGACTGAAAGGACATGAGTCATTACTCATATTGACCCTGATGATCTTAAAAAAGGCAAGGGCTAGAATAATCAGCTCTCCCCTCTGTCTTATCCTCAGGTATTGGCTAAAAACAAAGCATTTGTGATATAAAAAGCCACTGAGACCTGTGGGTGAGGAGTGGATTCTGAACCTCATACTCAGCTCATGATGGGATGGGGAGTTAGATTATTTAAAAAAAAAAAAAGATGATATGACCCTGAGATTAGCTCAGATAGATAAAACATGGTGCTCACACCACCAAGGTTATGGGTTCAATTCCTGTATGGGCATTAACTTAGGAGTTGGACTCGGTGATCCTTGCGGGGGTTTTCCAACTCAGAATATTCTGTGATTCTGTGATTTTTGTTTTCCACTGCCTGGATGCTACTGGGGGATGAATGTGCTGCCTGGTATGACACGCAGCTTGGGCAAAGCCGGGACATGCTCCTCCATAAGGAATCAGGGTCAGGCAAGCCCTGGTAGATGTCAGGAAGCACAGAAATGTCACTTCTTACTTGGAGCTGGGCAGAGTATATTTGGTTGGATTGGTGGGGGTGCTTTTTGTCAAATTTCTGTTAAAGGAGAACAATTTTTTCTGAAGGTCTGATTTTAGGTCTCATTTGACATTTGCGGCAGGCAAAGGATATTCTCCCATGGACTTTGGCTCTGAACCTTATTTGCTCCATAACCCACTATCCACTGTCTTTTATCAGTTTGTTCCAAGTAGGTATGAAAGGGCCTGGCTTTTCACCAGATCTCATCTTAGTCCTTTTAGTATGTATCATTTTGTTCTGCAGAGGTTTCACCAAAACTGAAATCCAAACTTTTAATGATATACGTATAAAATTTTTCTTAACTGAAGTACAGTTCAGGGCCCTACTTCCTAAAACAGTCCAGAAAGACTGAAGGTAAAAGGACTATTTCAGGAGTGAGATGAGAGGAGGGATCTTCTCTTTCAAGTTTGGTTTCTTGGTGTTTTGTAAGAATATACCCTCACATCTTCAAGTTTTATTTAGCACACTCTATTTTAACTGCAGGGGTCTCATCAAACCATTATTTTGAATGAGTGAAGTTGGTTTTTTCTTACTTCTTAGACCAGAGATATATTTTTCTTTCTTATTTTGTTTTTTCTCATGTCAGCCCTTTAACCAAAACACTGAGCAGTTAGAATCTAACTGCAATTTAATGTAACACTTATCTGTGCTGCTGTTCACACTGTACAAGGTAATTTTGAAAGGTCAGAGCAGCTGGATTCCATTATAGAAATGCAGGGAACTCAAAACAGCCTTTGTAAATATATTTTTTTAAGAATTCAGGCAGCTGCCTTTGACACCCCTGGGCCTTATTGTTTCAGAGAGCTTTAGTATCAGCTGAAGTCAGAAATTACTTAACTGCTCCCCCTCCTACCCCAGAAAACGAATTTCCTTTGGATAAACATTAAGAAATACTCAAAAGCAGAGATATTTCTGCCGTTGCCTTTTTAATCATAAGTTTTATTGCAATAAGTACTAAATCAAGAACTTTCTTCCATATGTGTTCAAGAACTATTTCCACTTCTTTTTTTCTACATATATGACATTTGTTTTACAATGCTCCAGTTTACTAATCAAATAGTTTCTCACAGGGATAGTATGTTTTTATTCCATTTGTCCTTTTTGAAATAGTCCAAACGTCTGTGGTTTTGTCATTAAAAGTCTAATTGGCAGATATATACGGAAACTTTATGTTTTCCAGCTGGGCAACTACCAGTTACACATACTCATTATTATTCATATTATCATTATAGTAACCATGAAGGATAATTTCATGTGGCTTACTCAGTCAATATTCAGAGATCTACAGCAGATACTGTCCTGAAACAACTGGAACTGAACTCTCCTTTAGCTGTGAGGACATTTATCTAGACATCTGAGACCCTGTATTGACCTTTTCTTCAGAGTAGCATAAATGATAGTTCTGACCCTGATTTCTGGAATTTGTTAGTGATTTTAGACACTTCTTTATGAGGAATATCCTCAGTTTGGAATATATTCTTGCTGAGAAGGAATGATTGGGATTTGTTTCTCTCACAGTAGTTTTACCTACCTGTAATTTTACTGAATACATTGAAATAATTTTTGACCTACCCTTTTGGTAGAAGAAGGGCAGGAACCCAACCCTAGTGTGAATGATTTGAATCATGATGTTTTTTCAGTGGAGTTTTCAATCGCTGTGAAAAATTCAAAATCCCCAAAGCTTTATTTTCCCCTTTCTCTGTAATTGTAAATGACCACACAAAGAGTGCTCACTCTGGAACAGAAACATTGTGTGCCATACTGTAAATCACTGAACGAACAAGTATGTCAGAGAGGATGAACAGACTCTAGACCATAACCATCCTAGTGGGTGGTACCATTATACTAGGCTAACTTATTGTAAAGCTTCCACTGACATGAGCATATTTCTGTGGTCTGACATCGAAAAGTTTATGAAGGATGCCAGAACTCTTCTATTTAGTCACTTCTGCAGTACTCGTACCATGACCCTCTGCTATATGAAAAACAATTGTGTAATTTCTGAGGCATAAAAACCTTAAGACTCCAAGATTTGTAGCTGTTTTTTACTCTTTTATTTACTATTGCAGAAAGAAAGGAGATAGATGGAGTCTTACAGAGGTTTTTATTATTGAAATCAGATGAGCAACGCCAAATGCCATGAGACAACATGAAAGCAAGCTCTTCCCTCTCTTGGGTATATAGGCCTCATTTCCATAGCATTTTGTGGAGTTAAATACTTGGCTGGAACGAGCTCCTATGTAGGAGCAAATTGGGTGCATGCAGATGGATCTTTCCCTTGATTTGCAGTCTGGGAGGCAAGCAGATACATCCAGCTGTTCTCATTTTCCCCAGGAACCATGGTTATTCAAGCTGAGAATATTGCCTTTCTAGATATCTCAGGGCAAAAATAAACCTTGCAGAAACAGTCAATTCCCACGATCAGCAGCAGGGTGGTTCAAAGAGCTTTCCTTGGTGATATTTGCATTCCTTCTGCAGCCCACCTTAAGTTTTAAGGACAAGTTGAAGAATTCATAGGGTTAACAATGAGACTTGTATCACTTTAAACGTTGCACTTCCAGTTTAGTGTGTTATCCTCCGTTAGGTCAATCTACTATGGATGGTGTTCTCAACCAAGAAAAATGTAAAAGGCACATTTTTGATGGAGTTCTTGGCAAATCCATTGATTACATTCCCTGACACTCAACAGATGTCTGCAACCCACATGGCAAACATCCATAGAGGCAGTAGCTCACTAGAGTCCTTGATATGAAGAAGTGATATATTGTATTTAATAGAAATAATCTAATATGAAATAAACACTCCCATTTTTTCTGAATAGCCAATAATTTAACAACTTAATTTACCTTTTATTATAAATCTTATCTAAATGCTTGAAACTTTGGGGCCTTTGGAATTTGAGGAACAACAAAATGAATAAGATATGACGTGTTTAAAGACAAAATTGAAAATTAAACCATTGTTCATTGCAGTTTTACATTCTAGGATATTAATGTAACTGGGGATAGGAAAAATAAGGTAGAGTAGCATTTAAATGTTTTCTGAAATTTAAATTCAAAACTGCATTTGCATTTTTGTTTCTTTTTAATAAGCATTGACTGAAGTTCAAGTTCTGTATGGTACCCATGAAAAATTCAGTGTGTGAACATGATTATCAGACCTCCCCTAGGCGTGTATTCTCATTTCTGTTGCACCTCACATGCAACCATAAGACAGCTGGCTTCTGGCAACTGCTTCTTTCTTACTGGTGCCCTGATAAACTTCAAGTCATAACTCTGGCACAAAACTTAGTATTAAAATCTAGCTGGCTGTCCCAATGGACAGCAATATCTGGAGTTCTTATGTGACATGCATTTACTAAGATATGATTAAGAAAAATATATTTTTAATCAAATTTCTACAGTCTTTATATACATTTGCTTTGCTAGTGAGAAATGCAATAACAGCCCTTCTGGATGTGCAAAGGAAGACACAAGATGCTAAATACTTTGTGGATAACATCTTACTGCTGATTATAGTTATTAAAAACAGGTACTTTGGAAATAAATTCACCACTCTGCCTGTCACAGCTTCACTGAAGAAAAATCTCTGCTTTACACACATCTTGCTTCTCGATGTTTGTTTCAGGTTCGTTTTTTTTTCCTTGGGATTTTGAAATATTTTGAAAGGACTAGACCAGATGTGTGAGGAGTTTGGTCACTACCAGCTGTTTTTCCCGATGAGCATCTGAAAAACATGTAGGCATACAAATCAAATAACTTTGCTGGAAATCCACAAGGAATTCTCTGTTACTAACACTACTTTCTTCAAAATAAAACAGTTCCTCATGGAATAATGTTTAGACTTTTTGTAGTGTACTGTTTGTAGCATTTGTTTTTATTTCTAGTCTTGGAAAAATTCCATCTTGACCTTTTATTCTAGAGTTAGTTTTTATACAATATTCTACATCAGTTGAAAGTACAGTGGTATAAATTATGTTCAAGGGGACAAATAGTTCATACATGTTATTTGGATATCTAGAACATGTTTGCACTCTATTCATTACCAACAGTCAATGGTAATGAAGTCCTTGATAGCACTGACAAAGCTTCACACAAGCATGTAAGTGGTAAGAGATCACCCTGTCCTTTTCATGTTCCTCGTTAAATAGTGATAATGAAAGCTTCCCAAAGGTAATGCTCTATTTCCTAACAGTGGAGCTCTGCACTGCTGGCATGGAGTAGATACCTGTCCCGATTCTATAATGCTGAAGTCAATGGCCAGTTTGATTTCAGAGGAGACAGGAACAGATCACGTGTTTTCCCATGTCCCTACAGTGGAATGGTCTGCCCAGGGAGGTGGTGGAGTCACCATCCCTGGAGGTGTTTAAGAAAAGACTGGATGAGGAACTCAGTGACATAGTCTAGATATTGGGAGGCTCCATCCATCCAAGCCTCCCATCATCTGGAGGGCAGACCTGGGCAGACCATTCCAATGAGAGATCACTCTATCTGTGAAAAATCTCTTCCTAACATCCAGTCTAAACCTCCCCTGGTGTAGCTTAAGGCCATGTCCTCTCATTCTGGTGTCATCAGCCTGAGAGAAGAGATCCACACCCACCTGGCTGCAACCT
>WEKX01013157.1:57155-83502 GCA_013390025.1 Pitta sordida
GTTCATGCCCTTTCTCGTCACACTGTCAGTTGAAAACTCTATGATCTCATGGTCACTACACCCCAGGTTTCCTCCAACCACGATATCACTAACCATCCCTTCCTTATTTGTAAACAATAGGTCGAGCACAGCCTCTCCCCTGGTAGGCTCACTCACCTGCTGCATCAAGAAACAGTCATCACCTATCTCTAAGAACCTCTCTGCTGTGTTAAGTTCCCAGCAGATATCAGGCAGATTAAAGTCTCCTGCAGGAACTAGGGCAGCCGATCTTGAGGCTGTCTCTAGTTGCTTAAAGAGCAATAGGTCTGCCTCTTCCTCCTGATCTGGCGGTCTGTAACATACCCTGAGCAGAATTATCCAGGTTCTTTTGCATGTGAATTCCATCATGTCATTTCAATCTACAATGCACCGCAGACTTTTTGCAGTAGGTCCTGAGTTTCTGGTTGTATTATTTGTATTAATGGTTGCAAAGTTTTCATTCAAAAAAAGTTGGATTGTGATTTGAATTCTGGTGCAGCTAATTGGTATAAATCATTAGGACTGTACAAGACAGATCTTACAGATCTTACAGATCTGTCTTGTGGACAGAGCAATTTTGGTTTTTCCCCTTTTCTGACTGCACTCAATATCCTACTTACCTTTTAGTATGGAACATGATTGCAAGTAGATTCTTGTTTTCTAAACATGAATAGCTTTGAATTTTCTTTGGTATCTGCTGACACCTAATACTTTAGTAAATGCCTCAGATTGCTCACTCTCTTTTTTTATTTTTGTCGTTTGGAAGTTGAAATTGCCAATGTTTTGCTGTAGGCCTGCATGCTACACTGCATTTTTAAGTGGGATCAAAATAAGTATGAAAATTTGGGCATTAAGGCTGGTTTTTGGGCAGTTAAGCTCAGAATCCAATTCAACGGTCCTGGCCAATTTAAAGGCCCAGCAGCCTCAGCAACTGTCTCTTTGCTCAAGTCCAGTATAACAGCTGTGATCTGCAAACCTGTTCAGTGAGTATATCCAGAGCTATACTAAAAACAGATACTGGGGATCCCTGACGATAGAGTTTATACATGCTAGGAACAGGATTGATACTTCCATAAGGTTCCAATATAAGAAAGTGTTGTGGGACTTCCTACTGGAGATGAGCCTTCCAAGGAATGCTCTCTTTGAGGCAGACCACCTGGGCCATGACCTGTTACTCCTCTCCTTTCTATGATCTTCTCTAGGGGGAAACAGTGAGCCCTGATGATGAATGAGGTGGGTTGGGAATCAGGTCTCCTGAGGATCCTCCCAACATCAGGATGCATGTGGCATGTGGGCTCTTAACAGGTGCTCTCTGAACTGGAGATACAGATGGCTCCATCTGTGTTTATGAGGTCTCTCAGCTCTGCTTGTCTCTGTCACATGTATTTAATTTCCTGTACAACACTCACTTTAAGCCATAAAAGTTCTGTCTGTGTTGTTTTGGAAAAACATACTTGACAGAACCTGGCAGACCACATTCCCTTACCAACTGTACTCTCATGTCATGAGAGCTCCCTGTTCCGATGCTAAAGCCATGGTTTTTACAAATGCTATGGACAAACCATGTCTTCAGCCTTCTTTTGTGCTGGGCTGTCTCTGCTGGTACAGGAATATCAGAGGGAAGGAAGTTAAAGCCGGCAAATAGCAAAAATCTGAACAATAACCAATCACACGTGAATCATGAGTGATGCTTGTCACTTTCGGTGTGTTTTCCCACACTGTGATTTTTGTCTCTAGTTCTTTTTTGGAGTGCCATACACTGACTTTCAACTTCAGCTCGAGAAGAGGGCCAAAGGAGCAGGAATAGGGATATTATACATGAGCTGTCTCTTTTGCATATATTGTCCTATACTCACTCACTTATCTTGCCTATATCTTTGTGTTTCTGGACCAAAGCAAAAAGTGTGATGAAGGCAACTCCACAGAAGGAGGAAAATCTTGCTCTGGACCACTCACAAGCTAGTATATCTCAGAAATGCATTTCAAAACTACCTGGATCTTCTTGAGTTCACATGGCTACTGTTCAGAAGAGCAGAATTGATGCCAGCTACTCTTCTACAGGAACTGCATGTAGGGACAAACATGCAGACACTCTGTCATCTCCATCATTGCTCAGTCCCTAGGTTCCACTTCTGTCTGGTCAAAAATCTGTCATTATTATTAGCTTTTTCTGGGGCTAGACGTGCTCTGCTTTGCCCTGAACATGTCAACCCTGCAGAGACTTTTCTTCCCTGATTTCTTTATTCACAGCTATGTGCCAAATAGAGGCTATGCTTGTGTTTGTCAGAGGCCAAAAGGATCACCATGGAGTCTAGTCAAAGTAACAGGCCAGTGACATGACCTGAAGAGTCCAGATGACTTCAGACATCCTGCTTATGAGTATCTGTGAGTTTATCCATAACTTTTCAAGCTTTTCCTTACTTCAGCTTCATGGCTACTGAAGTCAGAAACCGTGATCGAGGTTTGTCTCTGATAGCCCTAAATGGTCTTATGATATAAATGTACACCAAGATCTTTCTCTCCTGCAAAAAATGACAGTTTCTCACAGGATCAGAGCTGCCCATTGGCCTTGGCAGCTGTTATTAACAGGCTTATTACAGAGGCAGCGTGGCTACATCCCTAAATGCAGGGACTTCCTCTACCAGTACACACACAACATCTCCAGTACATAGAGCAGTTAGGATTTGTTAGTTCCCTATCCTGAAAAAAGGTACATTTTCATGCTCAGCACAGTGATATGAAAAACTACTTACAAAATGTTTTTCAATAATCATTTATTATTCTCAACTTCACAATTCAGAATTAGCACATTTATCAAGTAACTCGAGTTCAATGACATGATTCAGTATGCAGAAATTGTCGTGTCTTCCATCCAAGTATTTTCTAAACCATTTCAACCTTTATCTCTACTGTTTGTGGAAAGACTGGAAAGTAGGTTAATCACTTTGAAATGGAAATGAAAAAAACCCAAACCTGGATTTATTTCGTATATGTGATCTTAACCTGTTTCGGTTTTTCCAACAGTGTTAGGAAAATCTGGAATGCCAGTCTTTTAAATAATTATATCACTGTCATGAAAACTATTCAGTGTTCAATTTATTTGGCTAACATAGCTACGCTTCTATTCAGGTATTAAAATCTGAAGCCTGGAAAGAAACACCAGATAACAAACCACAGGCCTTTAACATGATAACTAGCTTAAAATGACAATTCTTTTGTGTACCTTTTTATACGACGTACTAACTCAACCCTGCTGAGATCTTCAAATCCAAAATCTTTTCCAAATTTTAATATAGAGTGGCTGGGGCTGCTATGTCTTATTTGTGTGTTGAAAATCCTATAATTAACGGAAATTGGAAAGAACATGACCAAGACAACAGTAGAGGTAATGGAAAACATATCTTTCCATGTTTTTCAACATTTTTAACAAGAGAAAATAAGAAAGACTGTTTGTTTAATAATTTGGGATTGGTTTAGTCAGAGAAAGATCAAGTTCCAGAATCAGAGGATCCTCAAAAACTTAGGAAATGGAGGGCTCTTTTTTGTTTTGTTCCAGTTAACATGCTTTGGTGACCCCAGAAATGGTAATATGGCATATGGAAAATAGAAGAACTCTTAAAAAAATACCTGGCCTATGCCCCTTAGAAAGCTAACATCTCTCTAACTGAATGAATTATATTATGGCAACAAATTAATTCATAACAATATATTTTTTATTCTAGAATTTAAAAGAAAAAAGACTATGTGTTGTCTGATGGCTTCTTACATGTTTAGAACAGAAGCAGGGATTCGGTCATACTGTCTTACTTGCCTATCACACATGCTATAATTTATTTTTCTTCATTGAACCAGGAGTTTGCATCTGACTGCAGCATAACTGTCAGAGAGCATTCAGTGTTGGTATGAAGACATCAAAAGATGGAGAAAGCAGCCTGTCCCTTCTTTGTTTTATTATTTAATCAGCTTTGATATTAAAAAAGTGTATCTGGTTTCCAATCTGAATTTCCTTAGCTTTGAATTTCCACCATGGGTTCTTGCTAAACCTTTCTCTATTAGGTTAACAGAACTTTTAGTGCTCTCTTTCCCTCTCTCTCTCTCTCTGAAAGTACTTACATGCTGTAATGAAATAACTTCTCACCAGTAGGCCCTTTTATTTCTTTGCAAAAGCGTATTTCTGTGGTTCTGTTAGCCACCAAACTTGGTCGCATTGCATGTCAAAGGATTTTAATATTCTTTCCACTAAAGCAGCCAGTTACATAAATACGTTCAGCTACAGGCCATCAAACAGCTGTCTAATTAAAGAATATGTATTACATACCAGTTACGATACGATATGCACCGAATAAATCTGCTGGGGGATCTAAAACTTCATAGTTGGGTTTTTGAAGGGAATTGCTTTGCCATTTGAGCTAATGGAATATTTTGCTGGGTCAGCCTAGAAGAGGGGCTTTATATCTTTACCTCCATCTCCTTAAACAGTGTTGCCTTTCACTCCTGTAAAAGGGGAATTCTCAGTGGGACCTTCCTTGAAACACTAACAGTCTCCAAAACCTTCTCAGGAACATGATATGACCATAATTTGACACCAATCTAGAAGTTGCCCAATAAATGTTTGCAAGCCTGCAATAAACTCTGCTTCTAATAGCGTGCTTCATGCTGTGCTAGCAAAGTGCAGAGGAAATGACAGAGGAGAAGGCTGTATGCAGTCCTGGAGAATGACCCCAGTAGCACTTCACATACTTGCAGCACCTTTGTGCAGACACAGATGACCCTCATTTCACTTTTCTGTGTTTCCCAGCCCTGAAGTGCTCACAGAGCTGAGGGGAATGGCAAAACACTCTTCAGGTAAAATGTCGAGGCGCTGTAATTTTTTTCTTGTTCTTAAGGAACTTTAAGCAAATAGAATTAGTTGCAAAGGTAAATGTTAAGCATCCTAAGAGCTCATAGGAGTCCTTCCATGTTGTTGTGAAATGCAGTCATATTGCTAAATCTGTGGGCTTTAGGTCTCCGTGGGTTCCCACGAAACATGAAATCTGCAAAATCAGGTGTGCCATTAACGTGGAAAATTGTTGGCATGAATATGTCAACTTTGCAACACTGCGGCACCTCAGGTCCCCTTACGGTGGTGGAGGGCATCGGAGTCAGAGGTTTTTCCCTTTAATTGGGGTGGCTAAGCTGGTCCCTGGGGACAGGAGGTCCCCCATCGCATTCCACAGGCACTGCGCTGCAAGAGCACTTTCCCTGGGGCTATGCATATCACCAGGTGTGCTGGGTGCTGGGCAAGCAGCCCCTGGGGACAACACAGTGATTAGTGCTTGCATTCTGTTGCAGTTAGCATCAGCATCGCCTACCCTGACTGTAGTTACAGAAACAGTAACACAGACACACACATGCACACAGGCTCCTGGCACAGTTAGGCTGGTAGTCCGGGCTGCCTGCCACTGTGGGATGGGACTGCATCATGTGGCAGTGAAGGAAGTCACAATAGACTTCCTTCCCTGCTCCTGACACAGGCAGGCTAGCAGTCGAAGCTGCCTGCTGAGGTGGAACGGGATCGCCACGCAGCATGTCAAAGTAGATTTCCCCACTCTTGGCACGGGTGGGCTGGTAGTCCAGGCTGCCTGCCATGAAGGGACAGGACTGCGCCATGCAACATATCACAGTAGGCCTCCCCATTCCTGGCATGGGGGAATGGGACCACATCATATCGTGGAACTATACACCACCTATGTGAATCCCTGAATAAGATTCACAGAGAAATTTTTTGTGAATCACTGAAGACACGAATGAGAAGGCATGAATGACCGGGGTATGACTGTAATCCTAAACACACTACTGGACTGTGCGGTTTCACCTTATACCAGCATGCTGATGCTGGTTAAATTCATGTTATACCTGTAGCGAAGTACAGGAGTCTTTCTTTGAAGAAGGTCCTTTGACCCTGGTAAGGTTCTTCATGGTCATTAAGGTTCAGTTACATATTTCCCTTTGTCAAATCAGTCTTCTGTAACTACTAAGGTTCTTGTAGCCATGAGTCAAGATCTACTATAATTTTTGGTGATATTCTGGTTACAGAGCAAAAAGTACCTATGCAAAAGTCTTTGCAAGTCTTTTGTCATTTGATACCTTGAATCACGTAAAGAGAGCATGCTACAAGTGTTTTCCAAGAGAACACCTTTTAATTTAGTGAGAAAATAAGCATTTTAACAAAATACTTCAGGAATAACATACAACCAAGGCAAAAGCATCCTACCAAAAGCACTCAGCAAACAAAGACATAGTACATAAAAGCAGCCAGTAACCTATTGGATTTAAGTTACCCAAAAGAGATTAAGTGAGAGAGAAAAAGGAAAAAGAGATTAAAAATGTAAAGAAAGAAGAGATTAGAATAAGAAAATTAGATACCTACCACCAGAATCCTGCGGAAGTCACATGGCAATGGTAGATTCTCAGAGGAAAAGGCCAAAATAGACCCCATGTACTCCTATACTTAAGTGGTTTGGCTACCACGGCCACCCCTCCCAGGTGGGACATTCAGGTCACTGACCACTCAGTGACCTTCAGGCAAGAGTGAGGTGTGGTGCAGGCAATCAAACACCACATAGGGCCATGTGCATCCCAATCTTGCCATGAGGCTGCAGGGCCTACCATGGTCCCTATCCCAACGCACACATAGACAAGATGATTGATCTGACATAATAATTAAAAAATCTAGTGAGATATGTGTAGAGGGATTTTTAGAGAGCCGAGGACACAAAGAGGTATTTGCCCTGCTACAGAAGTCCATGACTTTCCATGGTAACCATGACAACGGCCTTGGATCCAGCTAAAGAAAGAAAACTACAAAGATAACTTGGAAGAAAGGAATGCAGAAAGTCCAGGCGGGCTACCTTAGAGAAGTTCTCCAATCGGGTATTAGTAAGGCGTGTGCTATTAGGCTAGAAACCCATGTTAGAGTAGAATTGCACTTGTGTGATGTGTGTAATGAGCACTGAGGGGATAAAAAGGGATGCTTTGTTTACAATAAAGGAGCTTTCACTATACTTCTATGAAGATTCGTGATTGATTTCGGCCTGACTCTTCCTTTAGATATGAATCTGGTTTCTCAGTAGAACCTAAGTCGGTAGAAAAGTAGAAGTCCAAATTCCTCTCATTGCTTGCTCTCTTACCAGACCATTGTGGCCACCACAGCTTAACTTTCTTTCCAAGCAAACATCCCATCCTCAGCTGACTTGGCTGGAGTCTGGCTTCCTCTCACATAGTAGCTTTTAGGAACAGCTCTAAATACGGCTGATTCATTTACAGTACTTAAAATCTTGAGCATTTTAAAGAAGGAGCCATTTAAGGGATCCTCATGGGGTTAGTTAAAGTATGGAAATATTATGACTGTTTTGTAAATGGAGAACTAAGGAATTAGGAGTTTAAATTACATAAGATGCTCATAGATAAGTGAATAGCTTAGTGTAGATTTTGTTAATACTAGTCTAGCATCTCAAGCAAGAGGACATCATTCTTGACTTGCTGCCTGGTGCTGGGATCCAAGTTGGTCTCTTTCATAAAAGTGTCCACATCTTTAAAAAAAGACAGCTACACAATATATATCCCTTATGCTGAGGCCAGCACATTTGAACTGATTTTAATTTGTTAAAAAATTAAAAATACAATCTACCTTCTACTTAGAAAAATGAAGCTTTGAAACTGAGACAGAAATTTGATCTTTTGAGCCTGGCTATAATGCTTAGAAAAACATACCATACATGACTCAATACAGTTTATCTCTGTATTCAGAGGTATGCACCAGTCAAAGTCAAATGACTCTATTTCACATTCATGTATGATAAGTTTCTGCTTCAGTAACTATGTTAAATACGTTTAACAAATGAGACTACTGAGCCTGGTTTTTAGTTTTCAGAAATAACTGAGAAGGTACCGACTGTGTTTTTCAAGGAATTTTAAAAACTACTTAAAAATAGAGTTCATCCAGAAATGGCACTAGCATTTATCATCTAGGGTTACTAGAAAATAATTTTAATGTTAAATAATTTTTATATTATTAAAACAATTGCTACTGTTTATTGAAATAAGATTATGTCTTTTCTTATCTCCATTTTAAAAGAATGAAAAAAAAGTAGAAATATACTTAGTCTTTATGAAAATTCTCCTTGGCATCTAGTGAGACCATTAGGTACCTAAACCTTTCAGAAGTTACATCTCACTATTTGTAAGTGAAAAGATTTCCAGAATTATGCATTTTCTTTAGAGCTAGTAACATTCACGAAAACATGTTTTCCAGGAAAGGTATTTTATTCTGGGTCTTTGGTAATTTCTCTTTCTAATCATTATTGTGCCTACTAGAAGCTGTAATCCTTTCACATATATCCTGAAAACTAAATCCACTATGTGGATATAGGTACTTGACTCTCAGCATGTCATGCAAAATGTGGAACTCCCAGTTTCAACAAATATATTTTTCTCAGGAAATATCCCAAATGTCTAATATGCTCCAAGTATCTATAGTTTCATATAAAATACCCCTAGAATGTGGCAGCCACATTGGTCTTCTGCCTTTTTCCAGTGGCTTGCTTGTTAAGTGCAGTCTCACCTCTACATTAGACAAAGGAACCTGATCAGCAGTCATAGGTAGAAGTATAATGCGTCGGGCCACTTGGAAAGAAGACGACAGGCACAATCACCTTCCATTCCAGTAGCAGCCATGTGCAGTGACAGACCGATAAACCTCACACTCAAGCTTTAGACTTTGTTTTTTTAAATCCTAAGGGAAGAGAAATAGCTAAATCCCGTTGAAAGACAGAGATTCATGCTATCACTTTGTCAACTTTTATATTGTTACATTGGTAAAAAGGAAGACTGATGTTTCCACCCTACTTGTTGACTTCAAATGCTTCTTCTTTGCTATTTTTTCCATTTCAAGCCATCATCTGGGGATAATTATCTGTATTAACATTAACATAGGCAGAAAATATAAATTTTCAGCTGGAGAAAGCCTTGAAAGTGGTTCATCAAGGAGTATCTTAGTTGGTTTTGTCAACAGAGGGGAGATTGTGATGTAGGGAAAGCAAGTGTTGCAGAGGGACTTCAGGGTTCTGACTATATGTTTGCCAGCAAAGCTAACTTACGGCAGTCAATACATCCAGGGAAGGGTGGTCTCAGTGACATTTAACTTCAGAGCATTGGCCATTAGACAGAGGTTTCCTGGCTTTATGCACAGGCTTCTGCAGAGCCCGTGCTTAGCTATCTTAAGGTATATCTGCATAAGTGAGTACAGACAACCATACACTCACCCTGCCTAAGCTCCACACAAGCTACGTGCAGCTTGGAAGCCACAGAGTGCTCTTAAGGCTGACCTTGCATCTCAAAAGACTGATTTTGGGCAGTGCCTGTTTACATTTGGAAGTAGGAGATGAGGTTTAAGGTGCTCAGAGAATGCAGTAGCTGGGTAAAAATACATTGGTGTTACAGAAACTTTCTTTCTTTTAGATAAAATCTGTCATGATTACTACCATCACACAAGAACATGCAAGGGGCTTGCACCATCTTTTACTTTGTTTTAGGTTTTGTGTGCATTCATATCCTGAGCCTCAGGGATGGAAATGTACCCAGAATGCTGGTAATCCCTTTGCATCTTCCTCATAATGTCCTTGGTTGAAAGTCGTTTCTGTGCCGGAAGCCAGCACAGGTCTGCACACAACATAAATTCCACTTAAATTGCTATGGCTTAAAGTCTCACTAAAATAGCTCCTGGGCCTCCCCCACTCTATATGGAGAGGAATTCCACGCTTATGGAATTCCTCAGCATTTTCTCTTCTTAATACTGTTTTGGTTGCTGGCAGAGCAAATGATCCTCTTCCGAGTACAATAAGATGACATTTAGCCTGCACTGGTACTCAATCTTACTTCACATTTTAACTCTAAAATCAATTGTTAAAATTGTATGATTGAGTGCAATAAAAACCTGCCATGCTTTAGAGAGAATGAATAAAAATGTCATGAGCGCTGTGATTCACTTCACTTACTGTAAGACAAATCACACATGACCATGACTATGAAGAAGAATTTACCAGAAACTGAAGTACTATCTGTTGCACTTTGGAAATAATTATTGCTAGAGCTGATCTGAGCTTGGCTAGACTTGCTGGAGAAGCTAAAGCATATTATTTTCAAAGTTCACAGAGTTTCAGTCTTGTCCTACTACTACCCTTACACTGCATCATGTAAGCGTATAGGAAAAATGTGTAACAAAAGCCTGAATACACATTAATATTAGTGAGAATGAATCAATTGAATACCACTCAATCATTTGTCCTATGATACACAGGTGGTGAATAGTCATCTTCTGTTGTCCTCTTCTCACAAGATGATCTCTACCATCAGTGGCCTCACCAACCTAAAAAGCAACAGTGAACAAATTGCACGGCAAATTATCCAGTGCTGCTATAGTTTAAGGTCTGAGATTTCCTTAACCATGTATATTTTTTCTATTTGCATAGTTGTTCACAGAGGTAGGGGTTTTGTTCTCATGAAGAGACACTCTTTTCAGCATCTGCATGTACAGATATTTCTATATATAGTTGGCCCTCCAATACCATGGTACCATGGGTCTTGCCCCTTACCCGCATAGACCTCCATCCACGTAGAATGGCAGTTCATTAATATGCAAAGTTGCCCCGCACCCTTACGCCACCCCCTGGCGCTCTGGCTCTGTTTTGGCACTGCCCTGTTGTGTATCAGTGTTTGCCTCAGACACCACATCTAACCTGCGAGTGTGTAAATCTTTCATAACTGCACACAGCCTCCTCGCTTGGAGCGGGGGTGGCTCACACTTGAGTGGAGCCAAGCCTCCATGGCTGTCTCAGGGCGGGCATGGTGCAGGCAGAGCAGTGCACCTGGGGTCCGTGCGGCACAGCATGGAAGTTGATTTGAATATTCATGACTTCCTAATTTGAATATTTGTATGTGTCAGGTCATGCAGGCGCAGTTGTGAAACGGGCCTCCTTTATCACTGAAAAATCACGCCGCGAAGATGTGAACCTGCAATCTGGGGGGTGCGAAGTGGAAGAGGGCTGACGGTACAGTCGAACATTCTCATTTGAACAATATTTAGAAAAACATTTTTTTTATGAAAGTATTAGTAGCTCTGTCATACACTGGTGCCATCTGGCCCAATTGACCATTCTTATACTATAGCTAATAAAAGAAAAACGGTTGGAAAGAGTTATCTAAAGAGGTTTGAAAGTGTCTGATAAAACTGAGGAGATGACGCTGGGGAGCTTTACGTGCTATAGGAAATGCAGGAAGGGAGACCAACTGTGATGTGGAGAACATAGGAAAATCCCTCAACATTGTTAGTCCTATCTGAGCTTCAGCAGCTTGTCCCTGCAAGGCACTCCATCTCAGGGGCAGGTCCGGTTCCAAAACACCAGAGAGCACAGCACAAATGTGATAAAAGAGAGGAATCCCGGCTCTCACTGTGAAGTGATCAGAGCACACCAGGCCTTTGACTCACTTGACCTTCATGAGTGTTATTTTTAATGTTTTGTTGGGGTTTTTTTCCTCTTGGCCATTGAATATGTATTAACTGTTATACAACACTTACCAAGTGTGTTTTGTAAAATTCTACAGATAAAACCTCAATCTAGGGCCCCCCTCTGAAGATTTTTGAACTTCCTGAGGGCTCCGGGAGCACATCCAAGGATTTTTATTGTTCCCAGAAGATACATAGAGATTATTTGTCATTTGGAGGATGTGTGTATGAGAGTGTACTGGGGGGCTCTGCTGAGCACACTATTGTGTTTCTTTCCTGGGGAGAAGATGGGATTCAAGGGTGACCTAAAACAGATGTTGACAAAAGAAAGCAAAGAAAAAAAAAAGAAAAAGAAAGAAACAAAGAAAGAAAGAGAGAAAGGGAGAAAACCCCTGAGATCAGCTAAGGATTACCAACTGCATTATGCTTTTTATGAGGGTGCCTTCAATATTACTCATCTGCAATATGCTCCCATAGACCTTGTACGATTTCTTTTATTTTAATATATTAACAATAGAACAGCAAGGAGCTGACACTTGTTTTCCATATCAAGCAAAGTTTTACAAGTCTTTTTTTTCTGTCACCTCAGCTTACATTGTACACTGAATAGTGTCCATTTTTTTGGACACTGTCAGATGCTTTATTTTTATAGCATTCCTCCTTTTTAAAAAAAAAATCAGGTATTTAAGGGTCTCTTAGTGACCACTCTCATCTTGAATATTGAACATATAGAGTCACAGGTGCAGATAATTGCTGGGGCACTTAATGGCCCTGAAGAGTGAAATCTTGGCCATATGTAAATCAGTGGGAGTTTTGTTAGAGTGACGAGTATTTCATACTGTGCGTTTTATATTTACCTCATCCTCAGCTGAACTCACAAACCCTCTCTGTCTACCCGAAAGGTCCACTGACTTTCATTTTCACCACTGTCTTGCATGCCCAGAAGAGCTGGTAACTAAATAACATTTTCCTTTTTGGTAATTCTGCCTTTTTTTCATCTGGCAAACACTAATTTTTATCTTATTGGTTGGCCTGGATTATCAGCAACTAATCTGGATCCAAGGAGTATAATTCTGAAATATCAGCAGATTATCACAACATCCCAGAGAACTCAGGCTTGTTAATAACCTCTTAGGATAATAGAATGACTATTTTGGGAACAGCACACTGAAACAATGCTGGAGTCAGTATAATAAAAGACATTCCAAGGCTTTAATAACCATTGGTGGCACTGTAGTAATTTGTATTTGCTGTTATATATTTAGAATCTGGAAGAGTATTATGAAATAGATTTCCATTTCAAAATTTTTGGACAGAGCAGCCTGTTAACATCCTTTTAAATCTTAAGTGTACAGTGCCACTGTTTCCTGAACTTACTGTGACTTGTAGCTACATTTTTAGACAAAAGGCATTCAGTTTTACTGAAAGTGGAATCAGATCCTCATTGCTGGACTGAAGTCAGCCATCTCAGAGTGACTTTTGAGATGTTTTGTTGGGTTTTTTTTATTTCAGGATATTTACATTAGCGATATTCCCTTTGTGTGTCTGCAGGAGGATTGCAGGACAAACATAACAAAACCTCTATCAGTTCAGGTCATAACAGCATTTGGAGAGTTTGGAAGGATCTGTTCCATCTCAGGAGTGATTTGAGCAACCATTGTCAACTGGGCACATACACGGTGATACTGCTCCAGGACACAAACTCATCCATCATTTCTGGTTTGGATTGCTTGTGGCTCTGTTATTAAATGAAATGTAGAGCTGCAGTGGGACTCACTTCAGCAGCCTTCCCTCCAAATATTGAGTCAAGGAGATCGTCAATACTATACTTAGCATGGAAAACTCTTGTTCCAGAGACAACATTTTAAGCCTCAATTTAAATTCTCAAAGGAGTAACACTGAAACTTCACTCTTTAAAATGCCAAAAGGCACTTATAATTGTATAGCAATTATGGCAACCATCTGAAGTACCACCGTTGTCTCTTACCAGTTTCTGATACAGATAATAATATTTTTCTTTTTACATGAGAGTTTTTATTTTAGTTCACTCTGTTTATGTGTTAAATACTTCTCATGTGACAGGGCATTAAATGTTTCAGAGACTCCTACTAGAATATTCATTTTTCCTGTATTTAGCATCACTTTCTCATCAGAGAACTGTATTTTGATCTTTCTTCATTAGCTTTTAACCCAGTACCCCTTTTTTAATATCTTTGGTGGACAAATTTCTATTCTATATCCTTCAGTTGTAATTACACGTGCTACAATCCTGTCACATATGGAATATGCTGGGCTAGAAAAACCATTTACTTCTGGAACTGATGTCTCACATGCCAGTTCTTGCAGCACTCAGGGAAGGAGATTGAGTAATTTCTCCTGATCTGAATGCATTAAGCTTTTGGAGCTGTTTTTCCTCTACCTCAGCATGATTATGCTCTATCCCCTTGTTTCTGTTAGCCATCTGGCAGTGCTCCACCCACCTCTTCTCTGTGACTTTCCATTTCCTGAGGTCACGAGCTCCAGAAAATACTGAGTTCCACTGTGCTGAGCCTCCTCTGTGCTGATATTTGGGAATTCTGAAGTCTAGTTGAATTCACACACTGGGTAAATTAAGGTCCTGAAGTTTCTTTTTCTGAAATAAAGAAATCTTGGTTAAGAGTCTGTTTGTTTTACTTTCTGTCTAATTTAAACTGACTCAACTTATGATCAGTTTGATCCAGGGTAATTTTCTATGGCCAGTACTTTCATAGTGTCATCACTGCTTACAAAGTGGCCTTTATGACTATCTTTTGACTTACGTTGTATTTCCATGAATGCCCTCAGCTCAAGCATCAGGGATGAAATCCATGAGTCTATCCTTTGCTGTGGTCCTTTGTAATCTACAGCTGGATTTCATGCAATGCACATGGCGTTCTAGAATACAGGAGATTTAGCTTGCACAGCGGGCATCTGTCTGCTGCCTGGCAGGCACAGCCATGGAAAGAATACTACTTCAGTTCTTCTCTGAAAGAGATAGCTTTTAAGTGGCAGCTAGATGCTTGTCTTGGCTACTTGATATCTAGGCTTTCACCCAACAGCTGACATCAGCTAGAGCGTGGAAACTGTAGATTCAAATATCAATGCATTCTTCCGAAAAGCCTCTTAGATCTGTCACTCACTTTTTCTCACTGGCCTGACAGAGCCTATTTATTGACTCTACAAGTCATAAAGAAAGGTCCACTTATTTTCTCTAACCATTATACACTGAATGTTTAATGTTGTTCAGTCATAGTTGTGCAATTAAAAAAGAAAAAAATCGTATTTGAATGATCCTTCATCATGGCAAATAGAGCACATTATCACAGTAGAAGTCACGAACTGCTGAAGTAATATAAATGTCTTGCAAAATGCCATTTTTTTAATAAGCAGGAAAGTGTTCTAAATTTGAAGAAAATTTGCACCTAGTTTTTCTGTCCTGTGAATAAATAATCATAAACAAAATTTATGATTTTCTGTCATTTGGCAAATAACAAGATCCTTTTTGTTATTTCAACTCTGTCTTTGCATATATGGCTAACAATTTAAGCAACAGGACGCAAGGTTTCGAGATGCTGCATTTCATTAAATAGGTTCACTCTATGCTAAGTTGTTAGAGTATTCTGTGGCACAATAGAGCCATCTCTGACATGGTTTTGGCCAAAACCAATGAGCCATCTCCTCAGCCAAGATTCCTAAGGGAAGGGTGACTTTTCTCCCTCTTATTTGCCCGTCAGGACTAAAATGTATTTTGGAATTTGGAATATGCCAGCTTTGTTCTGCTTTGGTGACCAATACAGTTATATCTCCTCCATCGCGAGGAAAGGGACAGGCCAAAGGTGTCACGAAACATTAATCTCACAAAGAAGTGCAGGTCGTTAATATGCATGCAGGCCACGCCCATTGCTCCATCCCCTGGAACTCCGGAGCTCTGCGGACAATTCTCTGCTCCTTCCCCTTGTCTCTCTCGGCACAAGCGAGCAAAGGGAACCGTTTCTGAGCGGCTGCTGTGACCATGTGTGCTCCCGGGCCCGCTGCTCACACCGTCCCGCACATGCTCACCCTGTCTGCACACACTCGTGCTGCCACCGCAGCGGGGAAGGGGTGTCCCTTAGCTCTGGTCAGCATTCTTGGAGCCTTGCAACATTGAGACACCCTGTGCACGTATGGCGGGGCGGGGACTTTGGTACTGAANCAAGGCTGCTCCGGAGAAACTCCGAACCCTCCCTCCGTCCCCTTCCCGGGTTGTAGTTTGTAACAATTTAAGTGCTTAATATTATGCATATGAGCAATTCCCATCTCTTGAACAATTCACATTATGAACTTAAAGGGGGACCTGAAGAAAGAGATGGTTTGCATATAAAATATATGTTCTTAAGTTTTTAAGGAGTTTTCAATATATAACTGATCTTTTTGATTTTAATACCACTGTAAACTGCGTTATAACTTTGGGCAGTAATAAAATGTTTTGCAAACACAGGGTAACAATGGTGATTTCTGATTGGCTGGCAGTGATGTCATGCATGTGTCAATATTTCTCACTAAAAACACAGGTATGACCTTTTTACCTTGGAGTTTCCATACCATAATAGCTATAAGGTACTCACAGTTAATAGATTTCTGAGGGATTATTGCACCCTTTGAGTAGCTGAAGTCACTTGGCTTTTGGCTGGTGCCTCATGCTGCACCTGAGGTGTGTGATAATCCCTCAGAAATGCACTGCATGTGGAATCTCATGGCTTAATTATAAACATTAACTGAAGTCAGCTATACATTAACTAGCTTACACAGATGTTTCTGTACCTGATGGATGGATGTTATGACTGATGAAAAGAAATCATGCAAAAAGGTTTGCTTCTAGTGACTTCATTTGCAATGGAAAAAGGGAAGGAGCGTAAAGCAGTTGCTCTACTCTCTAACAAGGGAATTGAGACCTGTTCACTGCAGGAGGATGCACAAGAAATTTAATTCTTATTTCTCTACCTGAGGGATTTGTTGTTTAGTTTAAAATCTTGAGGGTCACCACTGCTCCCTCCTGCACATGGCTACATAGCTGCCTTCTGTGTAATTCTAGGCCTAGGAGGCTTTGAAGAAAACTTCTTCTCCATGACTTTCAGAGATCCAGGAGAGATAATTTTGCCATCATCATTGAAAAAATTTATTTTCAGAACTTAAATTTCTTTTTGACTAGTTTTTTCTTTCCCCAGCATTGTAAAGTACTAACACTTTACTGCTTTAAGGTCTGTGATATATTTTTGTTATGTTGGCATTTGTGGACTGACATTTTCCTCACATGTTGCTTCAATACAAACACTAATGAGAAACAATGTGAATAACCCTCCTGCTAGGTGTTTTCTTTATAATATTTTACTTGACAATATTTACCCAGACTATAATATTCTGACTAATTTTAACTACTGTAAACAAAAAAACTAGAAAATCTACTTGAAATTGGGAATGTTTTGAACAAGGGGGAAAATTGCGGCAGCCCTTCAGATCCAGGTCAAACACTCAGCTGAAATTATTTGTAAACCTACTCTAAATCCCACACTAATTAATTGATAGCTGACTGAGTGTAATGATATCTGCACCAGTGCAATAGGATTCATGCCCAAAAGGCACATGTAAGTGTAAACCTAACATCTGCATTTCTTACTAATAACTTGCAGAAATTAAGACTAAAGGCTTTGCAGATTTCCAGTGATCCCTTGACATTAAGGAAAGCCTCAACAACCCTGTAAGGGCAGTTTTCCAGATGTTTTGCCTGGGAAGTACAACACATCTGTCAGAGGAACTGATTTGGTTTCAATCAGTATTTGTTTTCATTACTAACTAAGCATTGGTTGTGTAAAATATTCCCCTATAAGCATTCCCCCCCATTAAATATTCCTCTATAAGCATTTCAATGTATAATTGCCCTTAGATATTTTGCAAACCCTTATAAAATATTTAGAAGAAGATTTTGGATTCAATAAACTATTAATCGAATTTTATTAATTTTTATTTCAATGAGTAAACCTTTAAGGTGCCTGACAAATGATGATCTTAATGTGATTTGCTGTGTGTTCAGTCATTCCAGCATGTAAGTATAATGTAGAGCAGTATGATTTAGGGGAACTGTCCTGCCAATACACTTTTCTTCTTAGTAAAAGGAGATGGGCAGTGTGATATCAAGAGGTATCACAGTGTGTATAAAAGAAGCTGTAGCGCTGATTTAATTTCACACATGAAGAAAGGACTGTGTATAAAAGTCGTCATGTTAGTTCCCTTCATCTTTGGTATGAGCTGCAGTAGGCGGGGAATCAATGGATGGTAATAGTAACAAATTAAAGAAAGCAAACATGGCATTTCTACCATCACCAAATGGAGAGGGATTACATGAACTATGCAATTATCATATCAGCAACACAGCACTTCTATATTGCTTAATCTGCTTTTTAGACTGTGCGTGGGTATTGACCTCCTGGGCATGCAAATGAGAATCTACTCCTGGTGTTTGTCTTTGAACTTCAGCAGTGACACATACTTGGAGAAATTGCTGTGCAGCAAGTTATGATCCCTGAGGCTGTTCATCTCCCATCAAAATATATTCAGTGGGATGACCACATTTCCTTTTCTCCTGGACTTACAGTTTTTAGGGGAGGGGGTTTCTGTCTACTGTTCCACTGTAGTCTTCCATTAAGGATAGGCAAAAGAGGAACAGTTAAGGGAATAATCAGGTCTGTGACACAGAATGTCTCTCAGATTCCAGCCTTTACAGGTTTCAGGTAGGATGAGATAGAGTACACTCTTATCTCTAATTTATTGTTGAGAGGTTGGTTCTCTTTTTTCAAGCGGCACTGCCCTGCATGGGCTGCATTAGCAAGCATCCTACAAGGTATCCATTTAACAGGAAATCACACTAAAGTACTCATGTTCTTTCTAATACGGTGATCCTCTGCTTATTCGTGACCCATATTTTTCAGGATCAAAATAGTCACAGATGATTTTTCCACAAGTTTGATTCTGATTCTGATTCTGATTCTGAAGTTCTGTGACCTCAGCATGTGCGCGTAATGTACCATGAACCATCAACTCGTTAATATATAATGAGCTTATGAATATATAATTGGTCCTGCCCACCATCACTGCCCATTAGACTTGCTGTACATCTTTCATTCTTATCATGTAGGAGGAAGGGGAGCTGCTGCCATCTCCATGAAGCCAGAAGTGCTGTCACGTGGCCAGCACAAAGACACTGGGGCCGTGCCAGCACTTCTGGGCATGGCAGCATGGTGCTGTTGTGAACCAGGGGATGGCGGGGGATGGTTACCACTGGCAATGACAACCACGGGTGGCAGCAGATGAGAGGTTTAATCCCCAGGCAGGCGGGAGCAGAGCCACTGACTTGGCACCACACTTCAGCTCTGTCCGCATGGCCACGACATAGATGACATACCCAAGTATGTCCCGATGCCAGTGGCGCTGGCTGGCTCCTGACGTCAGAGTGTGACCCCTAGTGCTGACACTAGAACCCTCCCTCGCTGCCCAAAATGAAAAGTTTCTTCCAGGCAGCAGGAGAGTATGTACATGTACTGTGGATCTTTTGTACATAGTTGTTTATAGCCCTGTCAGAAACATGGAAACAGTCGATACTGGACAGGCCTGGGGGTCCCCGTGGGGTGGAGGGTGTTCAGAGGGAGGGTAGGAGATGGAGGTGGAAAAAACTGCGTCTGGAAAGCGTCAAAAGACGTTTCTTCCACTTTAATGAGGCATTACCAAGGGAACCGCACTCTCAAGACCGCCCTCCAAACCTTAGTCATGGAGGGGGCGTGGATATGGGCATGTCCTGCTTGGGTTTGCTACCCTCACGGATTCTGGAACTTGCGGGAATCCAAGCAGACCCAATGGCCCCCGTAGTTATGGAACATAATAATCATGACTCTGAAGAAAAAGTCACATGCTGTTTTGTTGCCCATTCTATCCTCTCTTTCCTCCTCCCCATGGAAAACACTGGCAAGATTCTGGATAGCCAACAGAATAAGATGTTTTAGCTATCTCAGGGTCTGGGTGAAGAGCTATAGCTGAAGCCTGACAGGGATTGTGTACTGCTGGTACTTTAAGATATCTCCTAAGCATCAGTTTCATTTTCCCTAAAGGCCTTCTCCATGTTCTTCTAGGCTTATTGGTCTTCCGGTAAACTAGGGTACCAACAGTAGTAAAAATACCTTCTTTCTTCTATGTATGGTAGGACACCTCCCTTTCCACTCCCAGTCAAGCACACTGACTAAAGAAAGCTATCATTCCAGTGTTTGGGTTTTTTTTAAATCTGTCAAGAACATAAGGAGTGAT
Source organism: Pitta sordida (assembly GCA_013390025.1). NCBI lineage: Eukaryota > Metazoa > Chordata > Aves > Passeriformes > Pittidae > Pitta > Pitta sordida. The sequence continues at coordinate 77,062 of WEKX01013157.1, forward strand.
GTGTCAGGCCAACCCACAGGCCAACCCACTCATTGTACTGTCTCCAAGAGTGCTGGAGATGATAAAGGGATGTTCAAAAAAAAGTCAGAGGACGGGTAGGCATACCAGGATGCACATCATTCATAGTGCCTCAGGATTCTCTCTCAGAAATTTGTGACTCAGGGACTTGCTGGGCCTATATGTTTTACTATATGTTTTTCATGATAAGAATACAATAATCACACATGGTACTTATAAGGGAGATGAGGCTTTGATTTATACAGTAGAATAACGATGACTGATATTTTTTATTCTTTTCCTAATTATTCCTGGTCTTCTATTTTGTTTTCAATTTTTTCTGTTTTCTTTCTAACATCATATGTTGAGAGTTTTGCAGAATTTTTTAATGGAATTATTTGTTCTAAGAAATAATTTTCCTAAGTGCTTTGCTTTGTATTTCTCTAACCTGATTTCATCTACTACTTTATCTGCTGAGCATTTTTATTGAAGCACTTTTGAAAGTGTATCTTCTATATATTTCTATAAATATTGACTTAGTCCCTGTAATGCTTATGTCAGTTAAATATGTGTAATAAGAAATCTGTGAAGAACTAGGTTGTGTTTTACCAAAATTTTCCTTGAAGTCATGTTTTATACGGACAAAATGGAAGAAAGACTTTTCCCAGGCATCACTGGAATATTTTTAGAATGCAAATGGTTATCTTATTTTTATAACTGGGAATAACAGACAAAGCATTAAGCAGAATTTGAGCAACTGAATATTATCCTAGGAATTTATTCCATTACTTTGATGTTTGGAAAATCTCTTTTATGACCCCATTAGCAAAGTGTGATATTCTTAGAGCAAGACATAGAAGAAATTATTATGAGGCTATTAGCAAACACTTCAGCACAGGAGCACTTTATAGTCTCCAGCACCTTTTCATTATTTTGAAATAAATAAATAAGCAAATAAACAAACCAACAAAAACACCCACAATGTCCTAGAAACATATTTTTTTTTTCCAAATTGAGTCCTTTCTTTTGTAATTCAATTTTTGGCATTCATTCATTTCCCAGCCAGCTGCAGCATTTCATCTTCTGAAGAGCACAACTGTCATCTAAGAGCTGAGTGCCGTTGTGCTAATGACTCCACAAACAACCCCACCAAATCCTGTATGATAAATTTCCCCTTGATTAGTTAAACAGAAATTGTATCATGCCAGCGGAAGGAGTTTTTGTTGACACAACATCTCTGGAGACAGTGGTATATTTTCTTTTACTATGTGAATACTCAGCAACTGGAGGAGTGAGAAAGACAGAAAATCATTCAATATTATTCGGTCCTGATGATATTCCTTTAATTTTTGTTCTTTTTATATATATACATATATATGTTAGTTTTAAAGGGAACTTTTATTACACTGCCAGATTCTGTCTTGTAAAAATGAAATTGAATTGAGTCTGTGAAGAATATGAAAATATTGTTAGCTCCAATCACAATATGCTTTTTTTAGTCTATGATCCATTCGAGCTACTTCTATGTTTCAAAAAGGAAAGAAAAAATTCATTATATATTGAAGTTATTTTATTTTTAGTTCTTGAGTTTTACAGTAAATGCATTGGTGGGTCACTTTTGTGCATTATTTTTATACCTTTGTAGTACTATTTCCATGAGCGTGTTGGTTTTATAATGGAATTTCCACTTAGGACTGTTAGTAAATCTTTCCACAGATGCCAGGCCTTTATAAATGACTATTGTTAAAGAAATGTTACTGGCTACAACGGGTATGACAATAAATGTAGGAAAGACCTGGTCTGTGGTTATTACTCTTGTATCAACTTTCCCATCATGACTGAAGGAAAGGGCTAATTGTGTCTTCCCTTCCCCGCAACCTCCACGATTTCCTTTGGGCTGCGGTTACACACACGGTTTTCAGAAAGAAATAAATGACGCACAGAGTGTAATCAACATGGCCTGCTCAGACATAAAATATGGACCCTTGGATAGACGTTGAGAATAGTATGATGTGTTCCAGATAAACAGCAATTTACTGTAACGGGAATGCGAATTCAATGTGCAGTGTCTTGGGTTCCTAAATAGTAATGGGTTTTCCATGACATGTTTGGAACATTTCTGGTGTTAGCTAACCGCTGTAAGGAAAGCTCATGTATGTGAGCATCTGATCAACTGGATTTTACAGGTCTGTGTCATAGAGGGCTCTAATTACCGTGCTTTGGATATTAGAGAACTCAACACACTTTTAATCAATCCCATGGGCTCTGCTATTTCCATTACTTAGTCTCAATCCCTGTTTAAAAACGGTACCGAGAATTTGCTTCACATACTTAGTGAATCCCTAAGTGCACTGCTCCTGAAAGCAGACACTCACATTAAATCCAGATAGTTTATATTCATTCTAAATGAAAACAGCAGAACAGTGGGATGACTGTGAGAAATTATGACATAAAGCTGATTCAAGACCTACTCAGACTCTCTCACTTCAGCTGAGGGCTAAAGTGCTTTTATTTATGTTAAAGTGTGTTATTTATGAAGGAGAAGACAGAGTCCATACATAACCCTCCTCAAGGAGGAGTCAAGACTGTTTGAACATCTTCCAGTCCAGCTCCCTTTCTGATCAATGGTCCTCTATTATCCTATCAAGCCATACTGTTCAAATATGTGCATACAGATCTTAAATAGTAGTAATCACTGCTCACTAAGCAAAAGAAAATCTTTGGTAACTGACACTCACTGAAGTAGTTTCAGATAAAAATTTAGGTAGAAGAAAACTTGTAGAACCGTGGCCATGACTTGAGAGGAGGAAAGAAAAGGGAGGGATGCAAGTAGACTTGATATTAGTATTAACCATCCTGACTTCTTTTCCTGAAATCTATTTCGTAAAATGAGATATGTTGAGGTTTTTTCCTCTGTGATGATGATCCCCAGCTGCACTCAAGGATTTAGCCCTGCTGGGAAATTGCAATATGACTACAACATGTGTGAGCAGGTTGATCATGGATTCAGCAAGGGTCAGCTGAGACAAGTAACTTTGTGGTATGGCCTTTTTTAATGCAAAATACAATTTGGAATAACTGTCTTTTGGGGACATGCTACTTGTGTAATGTTTTGAGGTGGCCTTTTCCTTACTTCTGCAGGAACAGGAAAGTTCTATTTCATATTTTTATTTTGTGCCAATGATTGAAGTAGTTATTCTGTAGCAACTGGGAATTGTTCATTAATTTTTGACTGGGTACACCCACATGTAGAAAGTTCTAAACCAGTCACCGGAACAAATTCCAAAATTCGAGATATATTAGGAGAAAAATATGCAGGTATGTTCACCATCTCTTTACCTGCAACCACATCTCAGATACTAAGAAGCCTGTAAGAGTGATCTTGTACTTGTGAGTGACCTTAAGAAACCATCACTAAAGGTGAAAAGAAAGGGACATTGCATTCAGGTCCATTGCTTCTCTTTTAAGGAAAACTGCTTTTACTAACATCTTTTTGTATATGGAAACTTATCCATTAGTCCCCAGGCAATACCACCAAATCTGTTCAGAGTGACCATTGGAAAGCAATCAGACGGACATTGAGTCAACCTTTCTTAGATTTGACCCAAGGCAATTAAAAAAATGCATGGTGATGACTGTATGTGAAGATTTTGGCGGGATACAGGCAGCTGCTGCTACCTTCTAAATCCTTCAATTCCATTGGGAAATCAGCTGATTTCTAGAATGACCAGTATGATGCTCTCCATCTTGTAGGACCAGATTCAAGCAACAAGAAAGACCAGAAACTTTCCTTTGGGTGATATTATTCTGGTTGGACTACATAGCCTTTAATTGTCCCTTACAACCCAAAGTTTTCTAAGATTCTATGGCTCTATGGCTGTGTGATTCTATGCTTCTATGTTTGTTCCCCAGAAATTATTTAAACCCATTTGCAATTTGAGCTACAGTGAACAAGGGTAGACATGTCAGTCCAAAGCAGTGACTTAAATTTGCCTCATTGAATTTAAAATCAAATTTCCATTTGACTTTTTTAAGATCTGAAGCTCAAGGGAAGGTATGAACATCTAATTTGGTGAGAAGTTCAAAATTGTTGGCCTGTTTGCAACAGATAAAGTATTTGGAGTAAATTACAAGGAGGGAAGTAAACATGACTCCTACTGCCAGAAATCCCACATGTTTTGTTCTTACTGAAATGCTTTTACATAGGAGATCCAAGTGACGGACAGTTTTATTAATGCTGGGTTATTTTCTCTAGAATTTTCACATATGACTTGCAGAAATGGCAAAGTATATTAAAATGCTCTCTTCCATAATAGACCTTGCTATCTCATTACCCATTTTCTGAGTAAAAGCTTGGGCTGAAAGCACCAATTGACAGAGAATAATTAAATTTGTGGAAGATTTTGTCTGAAATGAGCATTTTGTTGTACATAATCACAAAACAGATAGCTAGCTTCTTTTTGGGAAGTACATTATTTTGGATATCTGTGACTATTTCCTTCTGATGTATCTTTATATCTGTCACTCTTGGCTCTGAAATGCTGTCCTTTATTCTCTTTCATTAAGATGAATATTCTTCAGTGCAGTCCATTTAACCAGCTAATATTTGTGAATCCATAGCCACTGGTGGATCTTTTTGCCCAAATTAAGCATAATTAAAAGTAACAAGTGTAAATGTTTCATTAAATTGTAGAATTTCTGATTCAGAAATTTCTCATTAAAAAACTCTATGTTCATCTCTGGTTTTAATTTAAATACTATGTAATGCACAGGACATTAAAAGAAACAGAAAGGATTTCACTGACTTTTGTGCTTGGTATTTATTGATCTTTTCGTGGGAAACAGAGATCCTCATGAAGCAAGTAGTGACTCCAGAGAAAACATCTCTGTTTATTTGTACTCGTCAGCTGATCATTTTCACTTTCACATTGCAGTGCATCTGATATTCTTCCTGCAAATATCAAGAAGTTTGCTTTTGAAAAAACAAACGGAATACATTCAATAAACATCATGTAAGTTCTCCCATAAAGTTACATTTTACAGGAAATTTTAAATTTCAGGTGCTCAAGTCTGTGGAAAATTAAGCTACTGTCTGTTGAAGTTTCAATAAAATGGAAAAAAAAATTTATATTAAAACTTACATGCAAAATTAATGCTATCATAAAGACACAAAGTATTTTTTGTTTAGGTTAGACACATTAAAATTCTTCAAGAGTTTGTTTCTTTCAAGGTCCTCTATATTTTATATTTTAATACTCACTTTGAAGTTGAACAACAACTTAGGTTCAGAAATTTGTCCTTTTTTATTTGTTTTAAATATAAGATTTTTTCTCCTTTTTTTGTTTCTTTTGTTTTCATAATACTTTTTCTGTAAATTTGTTTGATGTAGAGAGTGGCAAACACACACAAAAAAAGCCTATTGAGATATATATAAGAGATAAGACCAAGACAAAGTCATGTGCCTTTAGGGACTAAATAAGGAATATATTACAAATCACTGCTTCAGTGTTTTGAGAATAGATAGCTGCTGAATGTTGACAAGTGATCACTGAGAACATCTAAAGCATCTTTAAATCTGCTTGTTTTATTTAGTTACAGCCCAACTTGATGAAGAATAGTAAGAAAAATTGTTATTGATATCAATGTGGGCACCATTCATGGGTTGTGGAGTCAGTATTTAAGACATAAATAACCATTGCTTGCAAAAGGCAGTCTATTGGAAACAGCTGTAAAATGGCATGTACATAATGCCTCTGTATTATCATTCAGATCTCTTGCACTGAAATTAATAGGAAAAAAAATAAGAAATTTTGCAAACTCTTCTCTCTTGTAACAGGAAAGCCTTCGTTTCTGCCAGTGCCCTTGGCAAAAAACAGAAATCAAACAATAAAACAGGTTCCTTTCCCAAGAAGCTCGTATCTGCTGTGGCAGTACTGAGAGAGAAGGAGGGACAAAACACAATAAAAAATCCATTTTTATGTAATTCCTTTCCCATGACTTCACATAAGGTTGTCAACACTCAGGGTGCAATAGCCCCTGTTGGCATTTTACAGCCAAGATCTCCACCCTGGCCATGTATTAAGGACATGTATTGGCCTTTACATATTGTAATACCAAGTGTCTCAAGCTATTAGACCTTTACAAATCTACCCTTTACCTGTTCCCCAAAAATATTAGCTATCAGGCTGAGCAACTTTCCTCTTGCTTGATGGAACACGTCTTTTATATAAAAGTTTCAGACACATTTTGTGAGGCTGGGATCTTCTGAAATTTTTGTTTATTCAGGTAAAAACCTTTCACAGACCTTTAACTTGCTTTCGCCAGTGGTTCTTGCTGAACCACTTTTTTACAAAACCATAGTTATAACCTGTACTTGAAATCTGATGATCACATTTGTACTGTTAAAAAGAGTGTAAAACTTAATATAGGCCTTTGTCTTTTATT
>WEKX01013157.1:83548-152156 GCA_013390025.1 Pitta sordida
TCTGTCTAAATTCCTCGTTTTCCAGTTTAGTAGATATGGTTCATGATATTTTCACATGGCCCACAATTATGAGAATTTCTTCCAGATTTCATGATTTGTGCAAAATAAGGANTAGAAAATCCAAAAATGTCCATGGTAAACTTGTTAACATCTAGATGAAAATAGTCAAATATAAAATTTGTTCTTAAAATTATGATCTCAATTTGGGTGCTCCTGGATAATAATTTGAACTCTGAACAATTTTTTTCATGCTTTTCTTTCTTGCTTGCATGATTTCCATGCTGACTAGTTCTGTCTAAATTCCTCGTTTTCCAGTTTAGTAGATATGGTTCATGATATTTTCACATGGCCCACAATTATGAGAATTTCTTCCAGATTTCATGATTTGTGCAAAATAAGGATAAAACCGCAAATCGCTACCTTCAAAACTTCTTGTCTTTCTGCAGATGTCAAAAATTTATGGCTTTGTTCACAAGACCAAACACTTCAAGTAAGTACAATGAATTTTTGTAGGCAATACAGACAATCAATGAGGTTCTCAGGAGATGTCTGGTTTTAGAACTAAATAGTCAAAAGTCCTATCAGTCACAGGAAGAGCTCAAGAGCAGTTCACCAGTATAAAGTATTTATGTAAAAGGTTACTTTTCCACATGGTATGCCTCATTTACAAACACATAGGTGTTTCTTATTATTTGCTGACTGTTTCAACTCATCAAGGTCTGATATTAAGTTGAATTCTTTCCCTGTTGCCTTTCAAAACATGGAAAACTGGGCAAAAGAAATCCTTCAGCTACACCATCAATGACAGATATTCAGTGGCTATGATATAGATATGTCACATATACAATGAAATAGTAGATAAGGTAAAAGGTAAAAGCAGTAATATTGCTGGTACACAGCATAATACAATTTATCTCCTTGTTTCAGTTCCGAAAATAAGGAATATGTAGGAAACATGTCTCTGTTGCTTAGTCTCAGCGGTTGATAAGATTATTACTAATTATAATGGAAGAAATTGAGCCGTTTTCTGGTATAGACAAGTGCTGAGAGACATCAATAGAGGAGAGTGGCTGATCTTTTGCTGTTATCTCAGACCAGAAAAATGAAAGACATAATATTAAATCCTGACTTTTAATGTAGCCACCAGTAGTGCTTGGCGGTGTTTTCTCAGAGGAAATGCCTGTGCAGTAACTAAGTGTGATACTTAGTGCTTTGTGTTTTCTATCTTACTTATATGCCCACCATTGCACTCAAATAAACAGGACTTCTGGTAGCTGCAGGAATAGACTCCGTAATCCTAATGACAAGATTTCAACTGCTCAGATATGTTTATGAGTAAGCTTATGTTTAATTTCTAGTCTACTTTTATATTATGTACTACAAAACTGGCTTCTCTGAAGTCACTGGAGTGGGAAGGCTGAGGGAGCACGATGTGTCTGAGCAGCCTGGAGGGCTGAGAGGCTCGTCCAATTAGTTAAGCCATTTGCAGACTGACCAATTTGTACCAAAACGAGACCGTTCTAAGTTTTTGCTTGCATTTGCAAAGGGTTGTGTATGTTTCCACTGACTCATGAAGAGGTCTGACTTTGGAAAGCTATTTTAAATTAAGAACAAATATTCCAAACTACCAAGAATATCCAAAATCTAACTCAACTACCTTCTGTAATAGCCATATTTTCCACATCAAGAGAAGACTTATTTCAGTTTCAAAGAAAGAGAAATAATGACATCCAGTGGCATTTTACCTCATCAAATATGTTTTTTGTTATGTTCTCCAGCTTACCTGCCCAGGCACCTAAGTAGAAAATACTCAGAGAACAGACCGTACACCATCACTCAGTATGGTTCAAACTGCAAGTGTGTTCCAATTACAAATGGTTGACTTTGCATGTAAACCTCCCCATTTGTATACTCTGTTCACTAAGCTTGCTAACAGAATGCTAGAGATCCAAATTTCCTATTAATAATCTCAGAGTAATCATTTGGGAATTTGGTAGAAATATTAATTAGAATATTTAATCAGTGTATAAATAAGAAACTGGCCTTATTTTCCAGAAGTAAATATTACATATATTTATATGGTAGAGTGGTGTATTTCCTTTAAAAAATGGGACAAGAAATACCTCAAATCCTATTCTGTCTATAATGGCATAGCTATACAGCGTAAATAGATATGTATTACCTGTATTGTGACTTATTAGTCAAATCCCCACATTTGACTTATTTACCTTATTTAGAAACACTTGTCGTTGTTGACAAAATAAACTTAAGCACAGAAAGATTCTGATGTGTAAGTTAATAGATGAGTGTCTTTGTTTGTTTTTAGGGGGGTTTTTTGGTTGCTTTTTTGTTTGTTTGTTTGTTTTTTGTTTAGTCTTTTAGATCAACTCTCAAAATCTATAACTCTTTAAGCTTAGATTCTGGTTACTTTCCGCAACACCTAATTTCAAAATCAAAGTTTGCTTCATTAATTCTTTGTCTAGTATTTTCTGACCCAGAAATGTCAGTGTTTTCATTCTGCTCTTCGTACTCTTAGGTATATTGCTATTGTAGCAACACATGGGAACCTGATTCAGGGACTGACTCCCATTGTGCCAGGTGCTGTCCACATACAGAACAAAAGCTGGTTCTCACTCCAAGTCTTTAATCTTGTTAAGTGCTTTGGGCTAAAAAGCTTTGAGTGGATATAAAATATTACAGCTCATTTACAAAAATTGTTTAAAAAGATAATCAGGTTCTAAAGGGAGCTGATTCAACAAATGTGTGTAGTAATATCTCAGATTTCACTGTGGTCCCTTGTGATTTCATAACGATATGTGCAACACTTAATCCTCACTTATACCTAAAGCCAGTTTGCATTGCTTTTACAATGAAAAGCTTAAATGAAATACAAAAATGGGCCCAAGGGATGCATTCTTTTCTTGCTGCTGTAGCCAAAGATAGGGTTGAAAAGAGATGGATGCCTGGAGCAATTAATTCTCCTTGGGCATGGGAAAGAGACCCAAAAGACACCAAAGAATCCATCTCCCTGCAAGTGTTGCCACCTTCTCTCTTCTCCTCACCATCTTTTCTTGTCCACTATGATGCTCTCTAACTGTCCTTCCGTGTCTGCATATGCATTTCCACATCTCTCTAAACTGAATTCTATAGAATTATCCAATTCATGAACATCTGGAGACTCCCAGAGATTTTCTGGAATTCTTTTCTAACAAAGCTTTAATAGTTGTGCATGAAGTCATAGCCATCCAAAGACTTTCAGATTGGATTATGCTCAGCTCCGTTGTTAATATCTAGAAGATAATAATTTCATAATCGTTCAACTCAGAGCTTTATCTACTCTGCTCTCTTGTTTCCTGCAGAGGTTTGTGGTTACATGGAGAAGACACCACAATGCTTCTCCAATACATCCTGCTAGTTTCTGTCTGCCTGGGATTTATGAATTTTTGATCCTGAGACTGGTGGTTTTTATTGTCTTCAATGGCTCTTTTAATAATTTCTCTAACGTTTTTTGAACTTATTTTAAATATTGGTAGCTATAACATTCTATTTCAAAGAGTTTCACTACTTAATGGCTACATGCAGAGTGAACAAACAATTGTAGCTTTTTTAAAAACTTTTTTTAGAACTCACAATCTGATGAGTTTCTTGGGTTCCTTCAGTTCTTGTGATGAACTACCGACCCCTCGGCACTGTCATTTTGAAAATCTCCCCCACAGACTCATTCCCTTATCAAACACTTGCTACTGCCTAACTCTCCAGCTGACACTGAAGTCACAGAGACCAAACCACCTCAAGGAGACATGACAATTTGTACTAGAACTACTTCACTTTGGCAGAAAAAAGACATGTGAACAAGACAGCTCTTGGTAATAAACTTATAACTTTTCAAGTGTCTTAGATTGAAAGAAAATTTTGTGTACTAAAGCTGTCAATTTCATTAAGTAGGTAACTGGCATTAAAGAACCCCAACCCAAACCATACCAAACAAAGAAAGTCTATGTAACCATTAGTTTATCAATGTTTTAAAAGAGCCATTACATCATCATCAAGGATTTAGGAGATCACTGCTTAGGTTCAGTCTCTGCTGCTGTTTCAAATCAATGAAACAACTACGGTTAATACCATGGCTCTCACAAGTAGGATTACAAGGCACAGAAGGAACCTAGCTACTTAATCACCAAAAATATTATCTGTTTGAGATTCCCCACCCCTAAGTGCAGAATAGCTTGAGCATGAGGTATTTTTAATTTGTTGTAACTTGCAAGCAATTGGCTATGTTGGCAACTGCAAAGAGCCCAAGACTATATCACACCCTAATAAAAGCCCCAATAAAAGTTTTAAACTAATGCACACATATGCAGTCTGATGGGGGGCATTACCTAATTTATGCTGTTTCTATTGTGCTCCCCAGTATCCCCTTGGTTGTTTCACGGGGGAAAAGTGTCCCCCAGGCAATTTATGACCTTCTCTGAACCATCACCACCATCTTCAGATAAACCTCATGAGAATTCATTAGAGGCATATAGGTAATTTTTTAAAGGACCTATAATTCTCACTTGTCAAGGTACTTTGAAAATATTATAACTTTCCTCTAGTCCGCACATTCCTTCAAAGGGAAATAAAAATACATGTCCGGTATTTTTATACCTTGGATAAAAGTAATCAAGGTGGTCTTTGGGGTCCATCCAGTGTTTTAGAATGTTTGTTCCTCTAAGTGCTATGATTCCACCATACAGTCCACAAAAATAAAGTCCATAATTAAATTCCAAGATTTGAAAATAGAGATATTTACACCTGTCAGCACCCAGGAGGGTAAAGAGCTCTTAGTATCTATGAATATCATTAAATGTTTAAGTAGATTGAGTTAATAGTGTTGGCAATCCCTTCTTTCTCTATGTATAGATGTTCTATGTCTAGTGGGATTTATAGTGGGAGTACACAGTATTTTATTAAAGGATAAAGTGTGTTTTCAGATTTTCCCAAACAGAGGCAGATTTATAATGGTCAAATACTATAACAGAGAATGCAAAGGTACATTTTTTTGCTTTGAATTCAGAGATACATCTCCTTTATGCAGCCCTTAGGTTCACATCTTGATATGTTGCATGTGCTTCCCAGGCACTATGCTTCCAGCATGGTAAAAGAGCCTGAAAGGCTGCACTTTAAAACCATACAAATGCCCGTCATTTACGGAGCTTGCAATATTTCGAGACACATTTTAAAGATGTACAAGCTGCCTTCCTTTCCATTTTCTTTCCATTCAAAGGAAGTCATTACAGTAAAATGCTGAGAGGCCAGGGGGAAGCAACGTCTGGCAGGAGCTGGTAGAAATTTCCTTTGAACTCTGATGAAGAACATTTCCACTCTGTTTATTGCTAAATCCACTGGCCATAGATGATCCAAGGCTCATAAACTCAGGTATGATGGAACTCCGTGGGGAACTATCAGAGGGAGAGAGAGGGAGAGCACATGGTGCATGTGTGTGTACATGTGTGTGTGTGTGTGTTTGTGTGTGTGTTATTTCTTTTTCGCCCTGCCTGTGTGAAAAATAATGATCGAATGACAATAATTGTTCTATTCTCTCAGAAAAGCAATGGTACATGGCAAGTATTTTCTGACTCAAGAGAAAAAATGCTCATTAAAATATCAACATCACCTCTTTGTTTCTCTAGTTTTTTCTGAGCTGTCTGGAAATACGTCCTTTGTACTTTAGAACCATCTTATGGATTATGGCAGACTTTTCAGCAAATTTATTTCCGACAAAAAAACTCTATCTTGCATCACAAAGTAAACCCAACCTGCCAAATTCAGGATGAGAGAGAAGCCCTAATGCTTTCATGTTTCCTTTTCTTTCTCTCTTTGGCTAATTTAATTCACTTCTTCACATACAAATTCTGTTTTTTATCTCCTCTTGACATTTCTGGGCCATATAAATTTCAATCCTATGTAAGAATGTTTATCTTCAGTTCATCTTTATTTCAATGGGAGATGAAATATCCAGTTGAGCAGGACTGAAATGGAAGTGGCTAAACCTGCTGTTAAATGGTAATCTAAAACTCTAGTCCTGAAAAGCCCTGCTCAGTTACCACTTCTCTGTAGAGATCTTTAAGCTTCATTAGCAAATCTTTTTTTTTTCAATTCCTCTGTCATCAGTCCGAAGAGGCAAACATTAAACTACCAGTAATGCCACTCTCTCTGGTAGGAGAGAAACCACAAATCCCACAGGGGGTTTAATAATATTTTATCCACTGACTGCTAAATACAGGACAAGCTATGAAGCAGGAATTGACACCTAGGTCTCTCTTCCCTTCTGAGTACCACAGCAAGGCAGATACAGCGGTATCTCCCCAGTCTCACAGGAGCAGAAGCCCAGTGATAGATACTGGATAGATAGATGCTGATAGATACTGACTGCAGTGACTCCAGACAAAAGTGGGAGCTGAGTCCAGGTCTACTGCATTCTTGGGAATACTGCAACCCTCAGATGTTTTAAGAGCAAAGCTACATTTTGCTTTGCCTCAGAAAGTGCAAGCAACAGCATTCCTTTCAGAAAATGACACAGGGAATCTTCATTTTACACCAAAGCCTCAGAGAAAAGCAGAGTTAAGTCTAAGTCCTGTCTTCAGTGTCTTATTTCTACAAATAGGTAAGGAAATTTCCTGGTCAACAGGCAGGTTGTTTTGGAGTGTTGCTCTGAAGCAGAATGGAATGATCACTGGAGGCAAGGCACAGTCACAACCTCCTAGAAGCTACTGACTGAACATGAATTTGAAGCTCTGGGAAAGGTAATCTAGATCTTCTTAATACAAACACTTGAGAATTTTTTTTTTAATTTACAGGGACTTATATACATGCCTTTGCTTAAAATCTGGCTGAGGACTGCAGTACCAAAACCCAAACTCTCTTGTCATCTTGAGATGGTATTAGGTAATAAGTTGGACTTGATGATCTCAAAGGTCTTTTCCAATCTAGTTAGTTCTGTGATTCTGTGATTCTGTCATCTGAAGCCCATATTGGTGTGACTGAAAAATAAAAATATCTGCCAAATTGCATTGGTTTTAAGCCTCAAACACCACATGGGGAAAAAAGGAGTAAACTTTAGCACATTTCACAAGGGGTTTTTGTGAGCTTTGATTTGAATTTATAAAAGCAGGGCTGATACCTGAAAAAAATAAAAAATAAACTCTTGTCTATGTTGCCTAGTCTTTATAATCCACTGTTTATGCTTACATAGAAGAACCATTGAGAAAAATGATTTATTCAAACAGCTCTTTCCAAGCATAAAGATATAACAAATGCACACAAACAAAATAAGTTTAGCACTTGCAGTTTCTTTCATTAACAGAACAGGTTACAATAAAACAGGGAGAGCTTTATTCACACTAATGCTTTTGCTTAAATATGTATTTCCCTATTGTGTGTTAGATCCTTTTCTATGTTGCTTGTGGAATAAAATGGTGTATTACATGGCTGAATACATTATTTTATTATTACTGTAATTATGTCATCTATTACCATCATCTTAGCATCCAGTTAGGGTTGGGACGTGCTTGGCATGGTTCAAACATAAACTCATGAACAAGTCTGTCATTCAAACAACATATGCTGTCCACACATTGGTAAGATACCAGAGACAGCACTGGAACTCAACTGAGATGACAGAGAGGGAAAGAGTGACGGCTGAAGGAATAGCCAAATATAATAAATACCTATTAAAATCAATAACAGCTTTTCCATCGGCTTAAGTAACTTTTGGACCAAATCCTAAATGTACCATTTGGAGGATTTATAGGTTTCTTTTAATAGACACGAACAAAAGTCTTTTTTATTAAATTATGCATTTGCTGCTGTGGCTTATGGAGACGGCATGCCTATCTACTACCAGTGTGACAGACCTCAGTTCTGACAACACTTACACATTTGTTCAGCTTCATGTGGTGAATAAGCTTAGTGTATAAAATTAAACATATGTACAGGGCTCAGGCTTTTCTTGATTGTACAATAATTTTATCTGGAGATGTACCAAATTCAGATCTACTTTTCTGTCCCATTTGTTTTTGTTTTTAATCTTGAATCTGTCTTTCTGGTTCCTTGAACCTGCATTTTTGTGCAGAGAGCACCATGGGGAGCTGTACCAGTGCAGAACCCCGTGATAAGAGTTTCATAGAGGCAGCACAGAGTGGGGCCCCTTGCTCTCAAGCCTCACAACTGTGTGGATGATGAGGGACCACTAAAAAAAGAAAGCTGAGTCTGCTGAGTGCTTTGGAAGAATAGCCATAGTCAGGACATAGTTTTCTCAACCTTGAATCTCAAGTAAGCAGATATATCCCTTGAGAAGATTAAATTTAGGAGAAAGATGATATTTCAAAACCAGCAGGTTTGGGTTCTCCTGTTGGACAGGCTCAGGTCACTGTACACTCATCACATGGGTTTTCCAAATTCCCTTTTCAGTCATCAAATATATTCAGTGGACTGAATGGACAATCTGTGTGCAAGGTCATGCATGTAAAATGTAGGCAATAAAGCACCTCAAAGTACTGTTTCATGGTACAGTCAAGTTCATCTGTCACTGCTGTCTCAAAGAGATGGTAGTCCCTCAGATCTCCTGCTCCAGTCCATGGTCTCCTGCTGCCTTGTTGGAACAACTCCTGGACTGATCCAACTTCCTAAGAACTGGCAAATGACTAAAACATAAACAAAAATCCCAGAAACAACACCAAGAGGCAAAAAGACATAAAAAAAAAAAAGAACAAACAAACAAGCAAACAAACATCAACCACCAAAAAGCACAAACTAAAGTGAGTGAACCATGAACTAAACTGGTTCAGAGAACAGGCCAGGCAGCTCACAAACTTTAGCACAGGCTGATGCAGGAGCATGAGGATGAGTGAGAGAGGTCAGAGCATTCAAGTATTATCTTAACCTATAGCTGGTGAGATAATTTCATTGAGAGCTCCACTGCTGCAAAGGAGAAGGAAGCAATTTCCTTCCAGAACAAGCTTGTGAAAATTATAGTTTTAACCATGAAGGTTGTTAGTGAACAACGGATTTACTGTTCACCATGAAGCCCTGTTGCTGGCTGAAGACTCATTGATAGCAATACACAATAATCTCCCACCTCTTCGTGCATCACATTTTGCTCCCTCACCTCTCTGTGGTATTTTTTCCATCAAAGACACCACAGCCTTCCCTCGATTCTTCTCAGCGTTTTTTGTGTGCGCATGAACAGAGTGCTTCTCGCTCGTTTGGGGTCTGCCCAGAGTTTTCTCCCTTATGACTGTTGGAGTCGTTACATGGTGGAGAAGGTTTATAATACAGTGCCAATGGCTTTTTATAGCTGCTTTCCCCAGGGCCATGTTGGGACTCCAATAGCCAGTGTTGCCACCCTGCTGCATCACCCAACTGTGGTGGCGGGGCTCAGCACCATGCTGCCCCCATGGTGGCAGCGAAAGCTGGGGACTCCCCACAGCGGTGATGTGGCTACAGAGAACTCTGTGGATTCCCTGGGACTCCCTGGGCAGAGAGGGGCAGAAGAGATCCCCTTTGCTCCCTTGTTTCATCACAGGGTGCAGAGAGGTGCCAGGAATGCCTTTCAGTACTCTGAGGCTGAGGGGGCGGGGTGATGGACATGGCTTATTTGCATATGTATGATCTGCCAGTCTTTGTGGAATTTGGCTTTTGCTGCACTCCTGTGGCCCTGAACCCCCAGAAAACTCAAGGCATTACTGTAATACTTTTTTCTAAGATGAAAAGGACACAAATATCTAACTTAACTATAAACAAATACATAATGTTTATATATATTTATGGTCTTATGTAGTTAGCTCTGCAAAGGACTTATTTCCATGCTTAATCACGTGCTTAGACCATTACTGATTCTAAGAATGTCCTTTCACTGCTGGGAGTATGTAGATGGATAGATATGTGCTCAAATATGAACAGATTATATGTTTTTGAGAATTCTTACCTTAAAGTGGTACTGAAAGTACATTAAGATCTTTAACATATACAGTGAATCCCCACTGCATTGCGACGTCTCTTTTATGACCCCGCCCATTTGCAAAGCAATTTTCTTGTAGTCCAGCTTCCTGGATTTGTGACTTTCCACAGCCAACGCATGCACAGTGCTTCTGGCAGTGCCGGCTCTCCCTGTGAGGCAGGACGGCCCGCCCTGGGCCCACCCCCCAGAGAGGGCACACCAGGAGGGCGCATGGTTTCTCCGGCTCAGCCTCGTGTTTAGAGCCCTGCGGCACCGTGCCCGACCCCTGACCCTGTCCTGTGTGTCTCCGTGCCCAGTCCCTACAGTGGAAGGGTCACCTTAGTTGTACCTTGTATAGACAAACAAAATTCTTTACTCTGGATATTCGGACTTTCATGTCATTTCTTAAAAGAATTTGCTTTATGAAACAATTTATTTATTCTATAAAGAATTGTTGTAGAGAAATGATGTTTTAACATTATAATGTTTTCTCCTCTGACTCTGAGAAGTTTGGTCTTAAAAACAGAACAAGTGAGTTAGCTGAAAATGTTCCTGAAATTGCTGAAAGACCCAGTTCTTCCCTACAATGCCGGAATCCCCAGATGCTACTGCTACTTTGTTTCAGTTTGTCACCTCAGTGCCAGGAATATCTGCAAGCTTCATGAGCTAATGCTTCTTCCATGCTATTCTAAAAGATATTTCCAACTGATATTTCATATTGATGAAAATCAAAATATTCAGATATTTTAATTCATCTATATTGTGCTGTCCTTTGTTATCACATGGCATCTTCCTTGAAATTATTTGCATCTTCAAGTTTAAGAGCTGCCTCTGAAAAGAAGAGATTATTCCAGATGAATTTACATTAATAGAAGGAAGTAGGATAACAGCATGAAGGAGTATAATGTGCTTTGTCTCAGGGGTAAAAAAAACATCAAATAAAAAAGGTAAACAAAGGAACTGGTATGTCCTTGTTAACCTCTTCCAGAAAACTGAAGCCACTAAAATTTAGAAGAGTAGAAAATAATCCACTAGTGAAATTCCTTCAGGGTTCAGAAGCACATAGTTATGTCCTTATTTTTTCAGATTCCAGTATTGAACATTTCTAAACTCCAGCCAGGAATAAATGTAGATGTGCCAAAATACTGTGAGGAAGATTCATTTGAAATGTTGCTGGACCTAACAGAAGCTGGACATGGAAAGAAACTCATGCAAAATCCATATTGCTTGAGGTTTATTGACAATTTTGTAAATCCCAGATATTTTCATGATTTACGTGAGCTGAAAATATTTGAGGGCTTATCCAGAACCAATTCCAAGATTTTAAAAAAATGTCTATCACTTGTCTTAATGGACCATTGAACATAAAATGATGAAGTAAGACTGTTTTCCTTTAAAATGTACAACACCAGTTGAGGATAACAGGAGAGCCAAATGAGGATGGGATGCTTATTCAGACCTGCTCTTCAGCTAGAGAACTAGGCAAACCATTGCTTGTCTACAAGGACAACTCATATAAATCTTGGAATAGATGGGATACCTACATCCTCAGCTTCCATTGATTTCATTCTTTGTTGTAGTGTGATCACACCCTCAGCTTTGGGTGGCTTGTCACAAACTGTACATTCTGTACTTCCCCCCTGTCTGCCTGGCGGTACCTCCTAGCAAACCCCTCCCTACAGCCCACCCCCTAAACTTTCCATTGGTTGTAGTTACCTTCCCACTGCCCGCCCCCCTTTTCCCGGGGAATGAAACTGAGAGGGAACACGTGTTTGGGCCTCTTTCACTTTCGGCTCCAAGGAAGGAGATTTCAGAATAAACTGGGATTGTATTGCTGAAGGAGAAAGAGCACCTTTTCTCTTTTGCTTTTGTCCATTGTCAGGTTTCTCTCCCGGAGCTGCAGCTAGACGAACATTCAGCCCTCAGGAAGCAGAAACTCGTCAATTCTTAAGATAGAAACCTGCTTTGAAGTTGAGATACAAGGTGGCAGTTGGATCTGTAACCCTCCTGCACTCTTATTCTGTGTATATAACCACCAGTCATAGTGTGGATTCTACAACTACAATAGCTGTTCTCTGGGAAAGTTTAAAATCAAATAGGCTATAAACGTTATTATCAAAGTTACCTTACCTCTTTCAAATGTGGAATTCCTTATTTTTCTGGCATTATGATGGAACAATTTAAAGAACAAAATATATTCAATTCTTTGCCAGGAGCGACTTCCATCAAACTTTGAGGGAAGTTAATAAATCAACAGAAACCATTTAACTGAAGCATTTTCATGGGTCCAGTGGAATTCTACACAAATAACAAATTTGTAAGAATGAAAAGTCACTTATATTACGCACACAATCTAATGTTCAAAGGAGTGTAAAAGATGCTTAAGTGCTAATATTTCATGCAGCCTTCACTCTCAGTAGTAATTGCAAACCATTAAAAAGAATGTTAAGCCATAGCTGTTAGCACTGGCACAGCCCCAAGTAAACACTGAACCCTCATGGAAGCGGGGTAATTGGTACAAGAAGAGGTAATTTATTAAGGAACACTGAAACCCTGTGTACACCCAAAGATCAGACCTAACTGCAAAAATGTTGTGTGAGTATTACATCTGATTATTGAGATTTTTTTTCTACACTGTGCTTTGGAGTCTCAACATATGCAGAAAACTGAAAAACCAACGTGGACTTTTCTACTTGGCTCCAATAAACCTTTACCTGGTGCCCTTCAATCTGCCCCCTCTCCACCCCAACCTCCCTTGAAAAATCTGTAGCTCACGGGGAAGAAAAGCCAATGACAATCAGACCAAGTGTGTGGGACGACTCACATTGCTTTCTTTCACTATGTTTGGCACACTGTGCTAGAGCCCTAGTAGTCTTGCATAAGTCCATTTCACTTTTCTGGATTGGTAAACTTGTATTTTTATGAATCTTTCTAAAATACCACCTTCTGCAAGGTTCTTCTCCCTGCACTGTCTCATGAGCACCTCACTATCTCATATTTTTTTAAATGATGGCTCAAAACACACAATTTAGTCTTTTATGCATCAGGGGTGGAGTTCTGCCTTCAGATCTCTACATGTCACTGTAAATCTGGGGTGCACACTTCTT
This sequence comes from Pitta sordida, assembly GCA_013390025.1. Lineage (NCBI taxonomy): Eukaryota > Metazoa > Chordata > Aves > Passeriformes > Pittidae > Pitta > Pitta sordida. The sequence continues at coordinate 96,635 of WEKX01013157.1, forward strand.
CCAACAATCCTTAGGAGCAATGTGCACTTTACCAACATTCTATTAAGGAAAGACACCTGGAAAATCTGCAGACCCAAGAGCTAGATGCAATCTTCAAACTGAAAGAAATGGTATCAACTTCTTTTATTTCTCTCTCTGGCACATTTTTCTTGTTCTGCCATGCAGATGTCTCCTGCATATCTGCTATTTAAGTTTTACAAAAAGGTGCACAGAGTACATGGCAGATGTGCACTTTAGAAAGTCCAAAGTTTGTTATTTGACTTTTAGAAATTTTGTAGGTAAAGTCAAATTCAAAACCTGTTAAGGTCAGTGGGAATATTCCCACCATGCTTAGTAGGATTTAGATCAGGACTATGAAGTGGAATATCTTGAAATCACTGTTTAAATGCCTAGACAAAATGAAAACAGATTTGTGAAACCTTACTCCCTTCCATTCTCTTTTGCCTCCCATTGAAAGGTAGCACAAATGCAGGAAATGAATCTGATTGCTGCAAGGTTTTATAATTCCAATTTTCAAATTTTCCTCTTGATCTCTAGATAAAGCAAACATGGTAATATCTGTTCAAATTAGTTCATTAAGCTAAAACAAAGCAGAAGACTCTTACACTGATAAACTAAAGCACTTTGCAGTTTTATCTGTTTTGACATTTTGCATTACTAAACCCTGTTATTTGGGATGGGGTCCTTATTTCTCATACAGAAAATTATTTGCCTCTAAAATTGTACTGATGACGGTACATTATTTATTTTTGTCAGTGTAGATCTCACTCCTGTAGGTTGTTGTTATGTATTTTCGATAACAGATGACGCTAGTATAAAATTATTGTTAATAAAAGAAAAAAAAATCATACTTTAGTGATTATAAGGCCTTCAAATTTTCTGATTTTAGGTTCTCCTCTAATAAGCCTAGACCAAGCCTTAGTCTCAAGAAAATGAACCAGAAAAAGATTTGTGAATTTTTCCCTTCTAATTGCTGATTCATAGGACGTAGCAAGGATTTTGTGTGTACAACTGAAGCAGCTTAAAGTTATGTTCAGACTTAAATAGCAGTCCTCATTATTTTAGATTTTTTTTACTAGTTCAGCTACTCTCAGTTTATTTTCTAAGCCTTCTTATTTATTCATCATTATAGTGTTCAGCTATAAGATCTTGAGGGTTTCAAAGCAATGTTCAAGTATTTGTCACTCTGCTGTATTAAAAATATTATTCCAATCCTTTATTTTCCATCAAAATGTCATCAAAGACTATATTAAATAATTCTTTGGTTTTCCTTTATTTATTTTTCTTTCTTTATCACAGTATCACAGTATAGATAAGACTGGAAAGGACCTTGAAGATCATCTAGTCCAACCTATAATCACAGAATCACAGAATCACAGAATATTATGAGCTGGAAGGGACCCACAAGGATCATCTAGTCCAACTCACCAGCTAACACCCATACAGAGACTGAAAGCACATCCCAGAGCGGTAACACAAACCTAGTTCCCTCACAGTCTAGCAGGCCACTCCGAGCCAGAAGGGACCCAGGATCATCCAGCCCTACACCCCCCAGCTAGACCATGTCACTAAGCTCCTCATCCAGTCTTCTCTTAAACACCTCCAGGGACGGTGACTCCACCACCTCCCTGGGCAGTCCATTCCAATGTGCAATTACTCTCTCTGTGAAAACTTGCTTCCTAACATTAAGATTAAACCTCCCCTGGCGTAGCTTGAGGCCGTGCCCTCTCGTTCTGGTGTCATCAGCCTGGAAGAAGAGGTCCACACCCATCTGGCTGCAACCTCCCCGCAGGTAGTTGTAAACAGCAATGAGGTCACCTCTGAGCCTCCTCTTCTCCAGACTGAACAATNCTGAGCCTCATCTTTTCCAGGCTAAACAGACCCAGCTCCTTCAACCTCTCCTCGTAGGGCTTATCTTCAACCCCCTTTACCATCCTAGTTGCCCTTCTCTGAATTTGCTCCAGCACCTCAACATCTTTCTTGAACTGAAGGGCCCAGAACTGAACGCAATACTCGAGGTGTGGTCTAACCAGGGCCAAGTACAGGGGAAGGATAACCTTTCTTGACCTACTAGCCACTCCTTTCTTGATGCAGGCCAGGATGCCGTTGGCCCTTTTGGCTGCCTGGGCACACTGCTGGCTCATGTTTAGTTTGCTGTCCACTAATACCCCCCGATCTCTTTCTACCTCACCACTCTCCAAGCATTCCGTTCCCAGCCTGTGGTTCTGCTTGGGGTTATTATGACCAAAATGTAGAACCCTCTACTCATACGAGCAGGGCTGCTTAATTCTGAATTGGAAGTAAAAGCAAGTAGCTTATTTAAAAAAACCTATTGGGTATTTCCTGGAGTATCCCTACACACACTGACTCCCTAAGTCAGAAATGTGATACAAATAGTTATAATAACACCACATAGGTTAAAAATGTCCTTGCTCCAAAGAAAAATTTATAATACATTAATTCAAGGGTATTAATAGAAACTGTAGAACTTCCAATATTTTTCTGCTTTTTTTGTTGGTTTTTTTTTTTTTTTACATAAAAGGAACCCCTTGAGTTCAGGAGTTTGGAGATTTTGTTTGTTTGTTTGTTTGCAGCTGGTCGTTTTTCTTTTTTTGAGGGGGGATTTTTCAGGGCATGCATGCTGTAATGGAAGGCAATACTTTCAAAAATTATGCTGTCCCGGTCTCTGTTAGGTAAGTTTTATGCTTGGGCATTTCTTATAACATTCCATTGTGCACAATTCCCACTGGAGGCACTGTATAGTTTGTGGAAGATCACAGAATCACAAAATATTCTGAGTTGCAAGGGAACCACAAGGATCATCAAGTCCAGCTCTTAAGTGAATGTTCGCATGGGGATTGAACCCATAACCTTGGTGCTATGAGCACCGTTTTAACCATCTGAGCCAATCTCAGGGTCATTTTTTTTTTTTTTTAATCCTAACTCCCCACCCCATCATCCCATTATCTAGACCATGTCAACGAGCTCCGTATCCAGTCTTTTCTTAAACATGGCAACTTCACCACCTCCCTAGGCAGACCATTCCACTGTAGGATCACTCTCTCTGTGAAAAAGCTCTTCNCGGCAATGCATGGAATAGCAGGGTGACAGATAGTGACATCCCTAGGACTCGAAACTGAACCCCACATGCAGTACCAGCAAACAATAAAATACTTTTTATTAAGACAAATACTTTAAGGATAAAACTTAGTCAGCATACTACTACAGAAAGTTTCCTAATGATATGAAGTTATTGCTTCAACAGCCAACAAAAGTATGTTTTCATCAGAGGTATTCTTCACTGCATTACTGTTTTGTTTATATTTCAGCCCCTTTGTAGGCTGAAATGAATCAATATTTTAACTAAGAACCGTATATCATGATATACAGCATTATCAAGAGCAGTATATGCCTTTCAAAGCAGATATAATGCTCCATTTGCATTCACCATATGAGTTCACATTTGAAAATAAATCTTCAGATAACCCACAAACAGGGAGGCAAAGCCAGGAAGAAACCAGAGGCAGCGGAGTTAGTGGATAAAAAGAGGACTCTGGGGAAACTCCTTCTAATGTTACTTACACGTGCATATATATCATACACTGCTAGAACGTGAGGATTTATCTTTGTCATGCACACATGTGGCACAAACCATGTGAATGAAAGTAATATCATTTCATACAGAAGAAAGAAATAAAAAGACTCTTAAATTCCAAACTCAGATGTTCAAAAGGTAGGAGACCATCCTAATAACCTCATTTGCTCTGCTTTTGTTCTCTTCTTCTCCTCTCCCTTTTGGAACTCCTTATGTATGTCTGGGTCTTGATTTACATGATCACATGCTATCTTACACAAGATCTTTGTTTCAGTCCATGTACTTTGGAGGGAGCAATGATACTGAAATACTTGTGTACAGTCCTCTGTGTCGTCTGTTTTAGATAAATCTAAGATTTTTCAGAAAATTAATCAGAATCAAAATCTGTTCAAAACTTATCCAAAACAAAAGATCTGCATCGATTTGAAAATGGTACTTCAATATGTTCATCCAGCTATGCCACACAAATGCATGATGAGATATAGAAAAGACATAAAAGATTTAATGGCACTCATTTGGGTTGCTGTATATAATTCTCTCGTTTTCACCACTTATAATTCAGTCATCCAAAAATGGTGCCACTAAAACCTGTATTTCAGATCATATCATCATGTGCTTAGACTGTATATGATGCACTCAGTAATTCAAAGAAAATACAACTTGAGGACTCTATTATAAAAGATATGTTGAGATTTTACAAATTTCAAACCTTTTCCTTAAGAGATCAGGTGCATTAGGTACTGGCTCCAGCTGACTGGGACTCAGCAAAGGACATTAAAGCTTCATACAGTTATCTCAGATCACTTTCCTATACATAAAAATGCCACATTTTAAGACTTTTTCTTCTCTGACTCCTCTGAACTAGGAGGAGGCAGGGGGGAAGCCTGGGAAAGATTGCTTTCCAAATCTTCCATTTTCAGTCTGACAAGCAGTAAGATAAGAATCTGAACTTCCAGATTCCAAGAAGATGGGAAGTGATGATACATATAGAATGCTTCAGATTCCTTAATGACATATGTTCGAAGCAGGGGTAATAGCACAGAACATTGCAAATAACTTCAGTAGATGCTAATTAATAGGCATCTTCTAATGGGGAAAAGTGAATGTGATTTATCCCATAACTAATTGTCACAGATGAAGTGGGACACTTTCACTGTTGTGGTTCTGGACAAGAATTCAAGACCTCAGCTTTTGCCCGCATCACTATTTCAAGTTTGTTCTTGTTACCTTGCTGAAAGAAGTGTCTTAGAAGCAAATCTTGTTCCAGCTTGGATCAATGAGAATTCTCCAGCTGAAGAAGAATTTCTCCTGTAATCATTTTAGTCCATCTCTAAAATGAGTACTTGAGAAAAATGTACTTGTGATGTTTTTTTGTTTTTTTTTTTTTTTTTTTTTTTGAGTGAGAAAGGTTCAGGTGGGCTCATATTTGCAGTTAGAGGTGAAAGGAAAATATTTCCAGCCAAAACATGGTCGCCCCACCTCCTTATGATCCCACTTGTTGAGCTATTTTTTCATGGCTAGAATACTCCAAATTATCTTTCTAAAATTAGAGTCTATATTAAGTATATGAAGAACTAGAAATACAACTGTTGCAAGTCATCATAATTTTCACACAGAAAAAACTTAATGGCATATTTATATTAGCAGTAATGTATTTCCCTTCTTTTTTTTTTTCTGAATCTACTGAAATGTACATATACATTTCTACCTCCTGATCTCTATATCCATTATATTCCTCAAAAGTCATAGCAAGAGTAAGGAGCCATGCTCTAAATGAAAGACAACACTGCTTCCTAAAATGCTTTAATATGGATGATGCTGTAAGGAGTGGAAGGCCATGCTCTGTGGCTACCTGGATTAGACTATAGCTGATGTACTAATAAAAAAACTGTGCACTGGGTTTGCATAAAACCACTTTTTCTTTAACATGCTGAAGTCTAACCTTCTTGTTTGGACAGTATTTGACACCCATCATAAAGTCTTCTGGGAAGAGCTCAAGTCTATTTGGTTTTAAATAGCCGTCAAATTACAGAGTCTACACTAGACAGGCAAACCTATTTGCTTGGGTATCTTTAGGGTGTGTTTTAGCCCAGTGGGCAAGACTGGTCAGGAAAGATTTTGCAAGAACGGAGGTCTTGAAGTTGCAATATTATCTTAGTCAGACCTAATCCGGCCTGTTAGCTGAAAATGACTGAACACTGTCAGGTTCATATACCTTTGGTGGGAAGACATATGCCTATCACTCCCCTTTTGGACACTGTGTCTTCAGGTGGGCAACACACTGTGCTCATTACAGAAACATTTTCTTTATGTTTCTGCTCTTTTCCCAGCTTCTATAAGAAACTATCAGTCAGTCAGGATCAGGATGGGATTCATACCCTGGAAAATTTCCTGTTTCAAGAAGTGAGGTGCTATGGTCTTTATTTTTAGTGACATTTTCTCAACTGAACCAGAAAAATTAAAATATTTGACTCTTCCTTCTTCATCAGTTATGCAAGAAAGAACCAGAACTTCTGGATATAAAGGTATCATAGGAACTCTGGATAAGTGAAGCACGCCTGTGTATGAACTCAGAATTCCCAGCAGGCTTCAGGAAGAGTTATTTTTCTTTCAGGGATACCATTTGTTTTCCATTATAGCCACCTTCTGTTAACATTTTTCTGAGATGAGACCTTGTATCTAATTGTATTCATCCACAGCTCAGCACATGACTGACTTTCCTGGCACCACATGTTTGTGTTTGTCTTGACTCCAAGTTACTCCAGGAACTGTATGACTATCTATGACCATTTCTTCCTTCCCTATCCAAAAAAATAGGCCTATCTGGGAAGAAATAATTGGTTCCCTCCTACCTGAAAACCAGCATAATTTTGTCATGGTCCCACAGAATCACCATGGCATTTGTAGAGTGAAAGGTCTTCAGAATTAAGTGGGACATCTCTCAGTTGCCTGTGTAACCCTCCTTCTCAAAATGGATTGTTTCGTGCCTCTAAATTTTCTGAGGAATAACTTCAAGTGGGAAAGGATGGTATAGTTGGGTCCTTTCACCTTTATTCATTGCTGCTTCTTTTTTTCCCAATCCTGGTATTGGTATAGTTTGCAAATATCTTTTTAGAGCAACCACTTGCAATTGCTACCTCTCCTGCAACTTTGGTATCCCTTTGTTGGTTATCCTCTTCATGTCCACTTACCATTCTCAGTTTATGAAACTGAAACATTTAATAAACAGCTTCACTCAAATGATGTTTCCCTTCTAAGCTCTCAGTCTGTACTTCCTTACTGGCCAATATTTTATGTTAAAGAACTAGTGCTGTAGTAGCTCCCTTCTGCTTTTGAGACAAAATATTTCAGTACATTTGTCAAAAATGTTTCAGCTTCCACCTCACCTAGTAGCTTTAGTAGGGTTCTGTCTTTTCTCTTACTCTTCTTAAATCTATTAACACTTACAGGCACTGAGAGAATTTTGTTACATTTTCCCCAAAACACACCTTGATTTGTCCAATCGAGAGGCAGAATGACATGCAACCACACAAAAGATGTACCTCTTTCAATAGACCACAAAACGTATGGTATGCTCCCCAGTATACCACAGGTAATGTGAGTGCGTATATATGTATATGTACATATAAAGGCTAGAACAAACACCTCTGGTAAAAGACAGAAAGGCTCAACTGTGTCTCATAGAAAGTGAGCAATAGACTTAAAAGGTACCATGAGTTACCTCTCCAATGGCAGCTTCTGAATAATCATAGAAAATATGCACACCCTTGAACTAAAACACAAAATACCCCCCTTTTTTTCCTCTCTCCTTCCAAAACAAGCTCATCCTTCCTGTAGATGTAGTTTTCCTGTGATTTGTCTCTTAGCTTTGATTATGTGATAAAACTCACTTCTTTCTGTTTCCTTGCTCCCCTGCTCACCTCTGTTTCTTTCAGTTGATATCCAAAGCTCATACCATCCCTGATCATTTTGAAAGGGATAGTTTTTGTCCTGGTGGACTTCAAGAACTGCTCCAGTTTACTCTGCAATGTCTATACTTCTCTGCTGCCTATCACAAGCTAGGAAATGTCGTCATCTCTTTTAGATGATTCTATAGCTTCAGCTTTCCACAAAGTTTTTAATTGTATCAGTAAGAAAGCAGGAAAGTTGCTTGCCTGAGAGGCAAATGTGAAGGCTCGATGACCATGCAGCTGCCTGAAAAAAGTAGCCCCACTTTCTCTCTCACAGGGCAGGGTCCTCAAACACTACAGTGTTTGGGCTGAGCAGAACCATACCTGAGAAGCTGACCTTTGATAACTCTACTTGTGTGACAAATTGAGAACTCAATGCATTTGCCTACGTCTGAGGTGAAAAGCGCTTCCAGAAGTTTGGACTTCCCTTCCTATCTAAGACTGAGGGATCCTGTGTCCATGAAATTCAAATAGCTTGACATTCATTTTCACTCATCTGAGCACCTTGATAGCTTAAAAAGGGAATATTTTTCTTCCCAAATGGTTTCCAGGATAATTCATCAATGTTTACTTGGTGTTCAGATTTTTCTGTAATATGCACTACATAAATATGTAGACAGCTTTGTTTCATTACATAGATATCACTACCCATATGTTATTAACAAATAGGTTGAAGGAGAGGCCATATTCTTTGAAATACACTGTGGCTTCTGCCAGTTACTGAAGAAAGGTAAATTTACCTCCTATTGATCATTTCCTACTGACTTAGTAAAAATATTTAAAAAAATTATTGGCAATATTAAAAGCATTTACCAAATTTGACCCTGGTTTGCAAAAATCAATGGAAACATGCCATGTTTTCAAAGGTAAGCAAAAAAAATAGAAAAAGAAAAGAAAAAATAAAGATGCTAAAAATAAATTGGTAAAAGAGAAAAGTTCCTGTAATTTTAGGTTTAAAATATGAACCTGAGTAATCAAGGAAAGTATTTTTACTGCCCTGTCAATATTTTTCCTGGAAGCTCTGGTAAATAGACTTTCTTTAGATCTGTAGTGTGCGTGCCTAATGGTCTTAGGTGTCTCTTACCGCAGAAAACTTTATCCTTAAGAAATACAGTAAACAGGAACTCTGTGGTTACGTAGTTCCTGAAAGAAAAAAAAAAAAAGAAACATGTTCACTGCCATGACACACAGACAATTTATACTGATTTAAGAAGAAGCTGTTCTCTTCTATTTTGAATCTTTCATGTCAGCCTTTGTTTCCATTGCATTAAAAACTTCTGTTTTTAAAACCTATCAGTGAACTAGATCGTGTTTTCTCAGTCTTTTGAATTAACATGCCCATAACCCCAGGAGCCCCTCAGAAGTGCTGGAAAGCAGAAGGGAGCTTTTTTTCGCCCTACATTTCTAAAGCTTTTTATTTACTTTGCTGGAGAAAAAGATCAGCCATCTTCTATTCTGAATCAGCAACTTGTAGAAGCTGTGACCCATCCAAGAATGAACTAAGCTATAAAAATTATCTCAAGGTCACTTAGAAACATAATTCTCCCAGGTTCTCTGTCACCTCAGTCACTTGTCTTTTTACAACACTCTTTGATTCAAAAGCTGCCACTTGCTCAAATGAAATAACACAGGGTTTTGTTAGGTCTGCACATCTCACTGACAGCTGCAGCTCAACCACGCAATCTGATTCCTTGAGCAGTGCTGATTCTTTGGTCGCAATGAAATTAATTTTTCCTGTCTCCCAGATGGATGCACAGTTCAGTTGGCTAACATAGAGGAAGGCTATCATTGCAAAGGGTGCATTACCAGGGGAATGAACCTCAGCACTCAGTGTTACTGCTCTGATGTGCAGAGCAGGTGCTTTGTCATCATGCCTCATTGGAACTAGCTTGGACCAGTCTTCATCAGAGCACTGATTTGAGTAGTTAGGAAGAGTACATTTTTCTCTTAACTCCTGTTGAAAGCAACTATAATGTTAGATAGACCCATAAAAAATGTAACCTACAGTATTGTACATAGATGAAGATTCATTAGGATAATGCTATCTGAAAACAACCACAATCAAGAAAATAATAAAAAGAGCGATGTTTATGGTCTAAATAGTTTATTTTCTTTAATGACAATTTTCCTTTTTGTTAAAGTTACTTATTAAAATAAATTGACTCAATTTAATGACCAGTTATTCTGCTATCTCTCCATCAGTGCAAGGTCACTCCTAGGTAAGAAGCATGTGAATGCAGTGTAGGCATGACCCCAACCCTTCCAGGTTGCAATCCAGTGAAGAAGATGAAATTTGGACAAATGTTCCATCTTCTGTTATCCAGTTGTGGTGACTGCTGTGTTCATGGGATGGATTGGTGGGTGCTATGAGATATTAAAGCATCAATGTAAAGGATCAGCATACCCTGCTGCTCACATCACCGCCCTGCCAGATTTGTTTCTCTAGGGGGCAGGTGGCCACCGTGGATTCATATAGACCTTGTGGTCTTGTTGCTTCAGCTCTTACAGTAACATCAGTGTTGGCTGAGGCATTTTTTAAAGGGTGACTTTTATCTACCTGAGAAGTTGAAAAAAACATTAAATGTCATCCATACTACCAGCAATGCAATGCAAAAAATAGCTCGGAAGGTCCAGATAAATCAAACCACCCCTTTGTCATCAAAATGAACGTAGGGTTTCCTGCAGTTTTTCTGTGGTTTAGTCTACTGTTTTATGCCAATGATATTTGTACTCTTACCTTGCCTGAAAGTCTTCTATTTTTCAGTTTTCCACTTTGGCTCAAGTACTAAATTGCTGTCACTGTGATTGCTCTCTGCAAGTCTTTTTCAAGTGATTTAGGTGCTGTGTACAGCAGCAGCTGCAGATGTCGAAGGACATCTATTGTACTATTGGACTGATGTCTATTGCTTCGTAGCCTCTTCTTAGTTGACTTCATTTTTCCCAGGAAGCACAACCCTCACTTTTTGCAATCCATCTCCTTGGACACTTCAAGAAACAATCTTTCTAGTCTGTGTTGTCAGCAGTATTTTCAGTTGAAAATACTGATTTTTCTGCATCATATATAAAGGTAACATATTTTTTTTGAGTAAAAATAATTGCCAGGTTACCAAAATTAGAGTCAAAACAAGGGGAAGAGTCAGATTTGATGAATTATCTGATATAAAAAAAATTGAAGTAAAAAGAAATTTTCAGAAACTTTTCAAAATGCCTTATCACTTTTAAAAAAAAAATTATTGTACTTTGAAACAATCCAGTTCAAATACCAGACCAACACTGGGTAAACAAGCAGCAAGAAAGAATGAAAAAACACCAAACAAACAATACAAACAAGAATTGACAAACATTTGTCAGAAGAATTTTCAAAATTTTAAATGAATGAATTTTAAATGAATAGCCAGATTTTTTTGAAAGTGCCGGGAACATAACCTAGAATAACTCTTCTGAATCCAAAACAAGAGCACCTTCTACCACTTTCAACCCAGTATTATAGTTAGATTGCTGCAGTAAATCCCGTTACCTCTTTCAGTGACATAAAATAAATTATATAGAAACTAATCTTGACTAATTTTTTGGTCAGTCCAATAAAATAAGGGTAGAATTTTTGTGGAATTTGTTCTCCAGAGAGCATTTTACAATATACAGTCATCCCCTATCTTTCGTGCTGCCATGGGCCTCCTTCCCCTTCTGCAAAGCCGTCACTCCGTGAAGGCAATGAGCTAATGAATATTCAAATAAGCTCCACCATCACCCCGCCCATTTCAGCTCCAGAGTGGCTGCAGGGCATTCCTGGGACTGCTCTGCAGCCTGTGATGCATCAGGAGAGTGCAGAGAGTTTCTTGCAGCTCCCTGAGATGGTGACTGCTGGTGCAGGTCCTGGTGGGACCAGGCTCTCCCCACCCACAGCTGCAGGGCCACGGCTCCTGAAGACAGCACTGTTTACACTCAGTGCTGCCCCAGACAGCCTTGCAGCCCCTCCACACATCTTGGCTGGGCAGCCATCAGAGCCAGTTTCTGCTGCTCCCAGTTGGCCAGCATGGAATCTCCCTGTCCTGCATAGCGAAGGCACCACTCCATTGGAGGCTTGGGCACTGTGCCCGCCTCCCAGTGCATTGTTCCCATGCACCACAGCATGACTGGCAGCTGCAGGACTGCTGCACTGAGGGGTTGCCCCAGTTGATGGAGCCACGTTCTGGGTGGGGGGTGGAGGGTGAAGTGGGCAGCCTCTGCCCTCCACTCACCTGCTTTTGAAACAGTGGCTCAGGGACAAGCACAATCACACACATACTCTCAAGCCATCAGGATCACCTGGCGTGATCCCCCCCCCACGCTTGAGCCCAGCTGCGCCAAGCCAAGCTGAAGGTATTACGTAGATATGCTGCATGGACTCCTGTTGCCATGGCAACTGGAGACGCTGCACAGCAGTGCACAGAGGGATCCAGCCATGTCCATGTCCATGGGAGAAGGACTGTTTTTCTCATTGTAAGGATGTAGAGGGGCCAAGGCTGCCCCTCCAGTGGCACCAATGCTGGAAGGCACAAACTATCTCACCTCGGTGCCACTAAAGAAGCACGTTGCGCTCACAGTATAGCACACATATAGCCAAAAAAATAGTGCTTGTGCCAGCAGTTTGCTGCTGCTCGTGGGGGCAGCAGGTGGGAGCTCAGTGCCCAGCCAGCACTGTGAGTGAAGTGCTCTAGCAGTGCTCCATGAGGAGGCACCGCCTCCACACAGCACCAGCTCAGTAGCATTGCCATGGCAATGGGCACTTATCTAGCCAGCCTCGGCCAGCCCTGGCAAGGGTGCCAGGAGCCAACACCCTGCAAATGAACGTTGCAGTTGTAGCCCCACCAAGCCTGGCCTGTGCGGGCAGGGCTGCAGCTGCTGCAGCAAATAAAACAGTGTGGTGATGCCCAGGTGTCTAATGGGAGGCAGCAATAGTCGGTACACGCTTGGTATGAAAGAGATCAATCCGCTGCTACTGTGCGGGATCCGCACTCCCCACCCCTCCTGCTACAAGTGGTGGCTGTATCTGTCCGCCTCCTGCCAGCGCCAGAATTCACGCCTCGCTAGACCCAGGCCAAGCCAAGCCAAGATGAGCTGATGTTTCAGATAAGGTAGATTTGCCTGGTCTTGCCTACGAGCTTGCTTGCTTGCGATCCGGACTTGGGAGGGGCAGCAGCAGCGGCAGTGGTGGCTCCTGCACACATTTGCCTGGCAGCCACCACAGCCCCACGGCAAACTCCATTCCAAGCGCTCAAGCGAAGCATGGCAGCAAGTGCAGAACAGCTTTGCAGGCAGAGTGGGACGGGACGAGCTGGGATGGGTTTGGACAGACCCAGCATCCTTGAAGGTGGAGGACGCCAGGCCAGGCTGGGTCTGGACTGCCCAAGCAACCTCACAGGCAGTGCGAGTGGGGCCGGGGCAGCCCGAGCAGCCTGTGAGTTGGGCCAGGAAGGGGCAGAAGCTCTCCTGATGTGTCACAGGCCACGGAGCAGTCCCAGGAATGCCCTGCAGCCACTCCGAAGCTGAGGTGGGCAGGTCAATAGCGTGGCCTAATTGAATATGCATTACCTTATTTATATAGTAGCACTCGACAGATCGCACTATGCATGCCCAGAAGGGAATTATCTTGGAAAAAACCTGCAATGGTGTGAAGCCAGAAGGAGCAAAACCGCGTACTGGTGGTGATACACTGTATATTGTATTTTCTCAGCTTCCTAGGGGTTCTGTAGACAGCGAGTTCAGATCCCTTCAAAGAAGAAGAAAGAAAGGGAATCCACAAATCCAGTATCTTCAAGGCATATAATATCAGTAATTAATGGGCATCCTGTTTTCACTGGAATTCTCTCTAAATAATTAATATGTCAATTTCAGGTTAAATGTAATTAAATCACTTTCTGGACTGACAAGAGGCCTGGATTGGTGATTGCAGTCAGTTTTAGTATAAATAAAGATACTTTAGAGCAATTATGTGTGAAAAATTAAGTTGATTTCTTAGAAGTTGTTAAAATGGTTAAGGTTAAGATTGGAAAAGATCACTAGAGTTCATCAAGTCCAACATCCCTGCTCGAGAAGAGTCCCACAAAACCCATTACTCAGGATTGTGTCCAGATAGCTTATCTATTACATCCCCATAGTATCCTTCATGTGAATAATTTATAAATATTGAACTTCATGCAGGAATGAAGCACAAGGCTTTAAGTTTGGAATAACACCTTTGAGGTCAGTAATGACTTATGTTTAATTGTAATTAGGATCAGTAATATGATCAACATCAACATCAGAAGAGCATAGTTCTGGGGATACAGTTGGCCCTCTTGCACTTTGCACCCCTCATATTGTGGCTTCAGATCTTAGCAGCATGATTTTTTAGCGATGAAGAAGACCTGTTTCACAACTGTACATGTGCGACCTGCTGCCGCCGCTGTGGCAGCAGCAACCCGGGTGGCGGAATGGGTGGCAGTGGGAGCCACCTGGGTGGTGGAATGGGCAGCGGTGGGGGCACGGGCAGCAGCGGGGGTTGCACGGGTGGCAGGGGCGGTGTGGGGGGCAGCAGGGGTGGGGAGGGTCGGCCATGGCAACCACATCGGCAGCATGGCCGCCATTCAATGCGGAAGTCGGTCTACACGGGTCACAAATAAGACCATGGGTCCACATTATAGGAGACCTGACGGTATCTTCTTGAGAGTGGTAGGTCAGTTCAGATCTCTCTAGAAACTGCAACTTGTCCTGAAAGTTTCCAGGGAATCTGCTACACCCCAAGTAAGGCGTCATGAGGAATTGCAGCATCTCTTTCTGTCTTTCCTTTAGAAAATTCATAGGTGATGATGATGTTTAGTGAAGTGGAAGTGAAGCTGTGGTGGAGGGGTGAGTGGATGGAAATATCCCTCTGGAGTTCAAAATATGGCATGAATGCCCAGCTGCTGGAGCTTTCCCCATAAGATCCAGGACATGAATCCTACAGCCACCCTGTTGCCTCTGGTGCCCCTTTTCTGCCTTTCTCTGGTTTGCAGAGTTCTCCTGAGAACTGGCACGTCCCTCTCGGTGATAGCCGTGCCTTTCCAGCATGTAGCACCAGCACTCTAATCCACCCACTAGCATGAGATCAGTTCTTATAAGCAGGGTTGTGAAATAAACAAAATGTTAACTGTATCCAAAAAGCTTTTCTCTGCTCAGCTTTCAGCTATGTACTGTTTATTTTTGTTCAACAACAAAAACAGATGTTTTGTAGTGTTTTTTGCTTCTCCAGATGTACCATTTAAAGTGCTGTCAGATGTTCAAAGTCACTGCTGATTTTTGGAGAGCAGAAAGAGCTGTGGGAAGTTAGCTATCCGGCAGTTGAAACTGAATTTCCTAGGTGAGCAGTCTGGGGTTTTTTTCCAGTGGACACACCATGATTAAGGATTCACTTAGAAGTCCTTCGAAGAGTCACAGTGTGGCTCAGACCCACAGTGCAAGCTGCACACATTTCAGATTGGACCTTGGCGTGAGCAGAACACGCATTAACATACAGATCACAGCTGCCAAGACACACAAATTCTCAGTGTGGTCGCCTGGATTTCTGGTCTCTCTCTCATTGGGGAGGAAATGTCATGATCACATGGAGACTTAGCATGAGAGGCCACTGTAAAAAACAAATAAAATGGAACCATATTTTCTGACTGAAAACAGAAATACAGTTTACTGTCAGATTTTTTTCTGCAATAATGTTATTTCAAAATTAATGTTGCATTTTTCGTACAAGTACATACACAAAGGTGTTGGGGTTTGTTTTGTTATGATTCCATATTTAGCTCAATGCTCAAATCTCACTAATGTGTTGGATTATATATGTGTAATAAGGTGAAAGATTATTTATATTATTTATATTATTTGTAGTTTGTGTGAATCTATCATACGTCAAAAATACATATATGCCTTTTAAGTTTACAGCAAGAGAGAGACCTCTATAAGCCGGAAGATGATATTCCTGATAACTTGACAAAACAAAGACTGTAGTTTCTTCCATATTCTTGCCTGGGAATCTGAAATCAAGGTTTTTAATTCAATTTACATTTATGTGTATTTAGACTCTTCCACTGAAGCTTACCAGTTTCACGTCTTGTAAAACACTGCTCCATAGAGGAACCTGATGAAGGCTTAATTGTAAAATTCAGACCCATTATTTAAATCGTAGCTACACTGAGCTGTAGATTGAAAACTTTCCTAATGCTAAAGCAAATAAGATCATTTTTATTCTGCAGTGTAGATTTCTACTACATTTTTTATATCACTGTGGTCTTTAAAACTCTTGTAAATCAATATAACCTCATGGTTTCGGATGAATGTACCAATATATCCTCACGGTTTCAGATGAGTGTTGTTTTGGTTTCTATATGGTCTGTATCAATCATATCACTAATTTCATTACTGAAATTAGTTTGTTAATGTTGACCATACTGCTAGAGCTTCCAGGCTCAGTTCCCCAACAGACAGCCTAGCAAGCTTCCTGGGTCAGGAATCAGGAGTACATGGCAGGAGTAGCCCCATACCTGACTTCACAGCAGTTCACTGAGCAGATTGATTAGACTTCCATTTATTCTACAGAAATGTGGAAGTGCTTTTGTCTTCTTCTGAAGAAGAATAAAAAAAATTCAGTTAAAATGTCAAAGAAAGATATAATGGGAACATATAGAATCATGAATTTAGAGGTCGGTCTAGGTCTCTTTTTAACTCTCTTTTAACATTAAAGGTAGTCATGGATGACTTGATCCAGTGATTACCTTGATTGAAAAGAAGAAAATGTAAAATTAAATATTATATATNAGAAAATGCAACACCACAAATTATCATGAACACCACAAGTTCCCAGAATTATGAAAGGTTATTTGCTTAATTAATGCAAACCTTCAGAGTTACAAACATAGGTTAAGAAATTGATGGGAGAGAAACATATTTCCAGAATCAAGACAGTTTTAGAATGATGGAAGAGACATTCCTCCTGAGTATATCAACCTAGATCTGCCTTGTATGCTTAACTGCAAGCTCCTAATTGACAGCCACTCTCAAACACTCTTATCAAACTGTCAACTATTAGTTTGATTCAGGTTTGATAATTATGATCTGAGAATTAAGTTTTAATAGAGAAACACTCAGAATACAGTTAGACTGTTCTGGATCTATATCTCATTACAGTGAACAAAGGGGATTCTTATAGAAGAAAGTGTGTACCACCAGAAAAGACACTCAGCTATGCTCATGATTTCTAAGAAATCTTTGTCTAATCTATTTGCAAAAATATTCAGTAACTACCAGTGTCGTGGAAAAAGCCTATATGTAGAAAAGCCTTTTTGCAACATTTAAGCAAACATCTCAGTTGCTACACTATAAGTAGTTGTCACTGTCAGTGTGTAGAAATATCAGTTCCTATTCTCTTTATGTTGGGCTCTTCTTATTTCAATAGTGTTATTGACTTGTTCCTGCCTTTAACTTACCCTTACAAAACAAGTATTCTATTCAGTCTCTTCTCCTAGGCTACGCAAAGCAGAGTACTTCAAATGGTGCTTCTCTGTAATCAATTTGTATGTCTTATTTGTAGCGCTCATCTCTTCATGAAGCCTTTGCAATCACACCGAGTTTTCAAGTTCAAGACCAAAATGTGCTCATTTCATCTCATGAAACTTCAGCTTGAGAAATGACTTACCTATTAACAAGATTTGGTGCGAAACTGACTGAAATAACCTGACTGACTCTTGCTTGTGACTCATGGGCTCACCAAGGAAAAAAATGAGTTTTCTAGCAGAAAGAACATAAATATTTTAAATTAAAAACACTACACCAGCTGTTTCCTTTGCCCTCTTACTCCCCATCTAAGTTCTAAAATGTTCTCAAGCTGATCATTTTATAACTACAGAGATTGTGGTATGTTTATTTTTGTAATTTTAAGTGGTATGTTATCTAAAGATTTTAATGTACTAAAGAAGCTGAGTTTTTTAAAACTCATTTTCAATAAGTGAACATCTTATCAACATTGACCCATTATAATGACATTTACTACATTTCATTACAATAAAACTTTCAAAGAGAGGAAAAAGATAGGGTTGATGGATGCTCAGCTAAGTAAGGCTTGTAACATTCCTGTATTCTATCAGAATACAACAAACATCAAATGGTATTTTAGGGTGAGAGAGCTATTGGAAAAGTGAATTTCAAAAGATTCTCTCCATATGAATTGGATATATATTTAAATCGCCAGAAACTCAGCATAATTGAAACTTAATTTTCCCAATGTAATTTCTTCTCTTAAGATAATTTTCACAGTGGTAGTAGTATTTACATTATGCTGATTTCATTCCAAAAGAGAGGTGCCATCTGAATCACTTCATACTTATAGAATCAAAAAAGCATAGAAAATTTTAGATTGGAAGGGAACTTAAAGATCATCTAGTTCCGCCCTCCCCCACCGTGGGTATGAATGCCACCCACTAGATCAAGTTGCTCAGAATCCCATCCAACCTGTCTTTGAACACTTCCAGGGTTTGGGCATCCACAGCTTCTCTGGACAACCTGTTCCAATGTGTCACCACCCTCACAGTAAAGAATTTATTCCTAGGGTCTACCCTAAATCTCTCCTTTTTCAGTTTAAACTGTCCCTCTTGTCCTATTACTATCTGTCGTGGTTTGACCCTGGCTGGATGCCAGAGACCCACCCCAACTTCTCCTGAAGGAGAGAAACTGGAGAATAAACCTGGTTACAGGCAAAAACAAGGCAAAACCATAAGTGAAGAACATAAAGGGTTTATTTTCTAACTAACAAGATCAGAACTGCAAGGGAAGCATCATTTAGAAGGCAACCTTTCTCCCCCCACCCCTCCTTCTCTTACAATAGATGTATTATTCCCTTTTCCACCAGGAGGAAAAGGGGGAACATAGGGTAGGGGTAAACCAGGCAAGTTGGTATTTCTGACCAGATCCAGGGTAGGAACCATCTCTCTGCCCTTCCATAAAGTTCTCTCTCTCTCACAAGAGGGAAAGGTCTTTCATGACCCCTCCCAAGTGAGATCTCGACCTGAGGACGACAGTTCTTCTGAAAAATTCTCTGTTGTCCAGAAGTCACAGCCAGGATTGCAGCTTTTAAGTACTGGTTTTTATCTGCTTCATAATAAGCCCACCCAAAGTACACAGATCCTATCACAATACACCAAAAGTCTGTCCAAGGATCTCTGCCGAGCTCTCAGCTAGCTCCAGGCTTCTGTTTCTGAGCTTCAAAACCATCAGCAGTTCGTCCAGCGTTACCTCTCCATCTTCAGTCTTAGATGCTTAGACGGATTCTGCGGTCCTGGTTCTCTCTCTCTTTGGTCCATAGGTTTTCACCATGGTCAGTCCAATTCACAACCAGCAGCGGTATGCCTGGAAGAACATCTCTACCCCTTCTCTCGTGGGCCTGGGGGCCTTCAAATCTCTCAGCCTCCCGACGCAGGTTCTGAGCCAGCACGCTACATCTTACTACTGAACTTTTTTTTCTTCTCTCCCAAGTATGTTATTCACAGAGACGCCTCTATCTCTATAAGCTTGAAGGCCCTGGCAGCACGGAGAGCTCAGGCAAGAACTGAGCTGTTAACCCCCTCGCTACCAGAGCAGCAGTAAACCCCCTAAACCATAACACTATCTAGCTGGGTAAAAAGCTCCTTTCCCTCTTTTTCATAAGCCCCCTTCAAGTATTGGAAACCTCTATAAGCAGGAATTCTGTGGGTCCCTTCCAACTCAGAATAAGCTCTGAACCTGTGAATGGAGAAAGGCTTCTCTTTACAGGACGGGTATCAGCACATATAAGAGTAGTAGTAGCAGCAGTAGTAGTAATAATAGTATTAGTCACACAAGTAATCAGATACCAGACAGGGATCCAATTTGTTGATTCTTAACACTATTTCCTTCTGTACAGACAGCAGATAAACAGCATAACTGAGCACACGCTATAAGGTGTTGTGTTGTGCTGATCTTTCCACTATACAGAGGTAAGTGACAGCAAGAACAGGAGGACACACATCAGCCCTTTGGCCATTCTTGTCTGGTGAACTGGTCCTCTTGGAATTGTTGTTGCTTCTTCTTCCTGCTCACTGAATTAACTGCTATTTGGAAAAGTCTGTTTCCTTAATACTTTAGAAAGCAGATAGAAAGCATCTACCATTAAGACTTTTTTTTTATATTTTAGCCATTTCTTTCCACTCCAGGTTTGCCTAAGTATCTGAGAAATGATCATTTATTGAAGTGACAGGCAAATTGTGAGAGACTCAGATTTTAAGTTTGCTGCAGCAAAATACCTAAAGATCTAGATAATTACTGAAGGGTTAACCAAACCATTTGGACCTATTCTGTCAGCACCCCTGACTGGAGATCTCACAAGAATATGGAGGCTGTCTTGTGGGATGTCCAGTACTTCCTGTTTCTGGCTAATATTTTGGCCTTTGTCACTTCCAGTCTCAATATTTTGGCTTTTATCTGTTCCTGTCTAGGTATTTTTACTTCCCTTGGTTTCCCTCCTAGCTGGAAACCAAAAGTGCAGGTGCATGTGAAATTGAAAAATAATGAGGAATATAGCTAAGCCAAATATTTCATATTCTAATATATGTTTGACTCAATCAAATTTTAAAATGAGAGGGCTTTTTTCCCCCAAATTCATATGTTTCTTCAAGCCATAATGTCTCCCACAGCAGTATGTATTGCTAATTTGTGGCAGCTATGCTACATGACTTAGCACTGTACTTTTTGTGATGATTAAACCTTTCAAAAGATGACACTGAAATCAGATACGTTTTTCTAAGAAAGTAATTGTTCCATGTCTTCAAGGGGAAAAAAAAAAGGAACAGGAAAATAAGTTGGTCAAGAAAGTTCCTACATGAATTTTTTAGGATAATTAGTGGGCTAGAGTTTCCTTGCAACAAGCAGGTATTTTCCAGCTGGCCATGGGCAGCAGTGATTTCAGATCCAGCATGTCTAATGGCTTTCTAATGAAATCCAAACAATGTCTGACCTGGCTCTTAGCAAACAGAATTCTGTGCTGAAACTCTGGAAGGCTCTAAGACATGAACTCTTCTGTGTCAGCTTGGAGATTTGTAAAAGTTTGCAAGAAAAGAAGTTCTCAATAGGTCCAACATAATGCCTGTCAGAACTGCTTGTTCTTCTCACCATACTCAGACAAATATGCTTCAAACACACCCAATCTAGTTCAAAATGAAGCCTGACTTCTAAGCTCTCACACAAAAGATCTAAAAGCAGTGATTCTAGTAAAATTTCTTCAGAACATCAAAGCATAGGTCCTCTCAGATCCCTGGGAGCTCCCTTTGGTGAGGGGTGGACAAATAAACAATCACAGAGACGAGGGATTTAGATATAAATCATATGACAGTGAAAATGTTGCAAGGGTCTGTGGACTCATTTAATTTTAATATTTATAGTAGTATTTCCAAAAATTTAAAGACCGGCTGCAAAGCTTTGGGAATGGACAAATAAACCAATAAAATGATCCTAAGTACTAATGTGAGGCCACCCAGGTTCATTCTCTCAGTTGTTACCAAAGTAAATGTGAGATGTAAGAGTAGCTGTGTCGTCCCAGAGCTATGTCCTGTCTCAGAAAAAGGTTCCAGGCACCCTTTATGCGAACTGCTACCAGCTGTATAGCTTGGAAGCTCTGGGAAGAGGATGAATTGAGGTAAAAGAAACAGCTGTGCTTCTGAAGGTGGCAGAAGCTGCTGACACACAGGAGCAGGAAAGCAAGGCAAGATGCAGCCAAGCAAGACCAGACTCTGGTGGCATCTTACTTCCATAGTGCTCTTTCCAAATTTCTGTAAGTCGTGGAAGCCCATCCTTTCATGGATCCACCATCCTTGATGCCTGGCAGGGCAGCAGCTCCCAACTCCCCACAGCTCCCCCACTGCACCCTGTACACTCTNCAGTGAGTCAGGTCGCAGGGTTGATTGGCAATATCAATATTATGATTGGAGTGTGCTACAGACCACCCAATCAGGATGACGATGTTGATCAATCGTTTTACAAACAACTGGAGAACATCACAAAATCGCCTTCCTTAATTCTTGTAGGTGACTTCAATCTCCCAGATATTTGCTGAAAATTTAACACAGCAGAAAGGAGGCAGCCCAGAAGGTTCATAGAATGTATAGAGGACAGTTTCTTATCACAATTAGTCAGTAAACCTACCAGAGGTGAGGCTTTGCTTGATCTGATGTTCCCTAATAAGGAAGATCTGGTGGGAGATGTGCTTGTCAGAGGTTGTCTGGGAAGTAGTAATCATGAAATGATCGAGTTTTCAATAAATAGTGAAATAAGGAGGGGGGACAGCAAAACATCCAAGCTGGATTTCCGTCAGGGAGATTTTGGTTAATTCAAGGAACTGATTAGGAAAGTTCCTTGGGAGACAGACCTTAATAGCAAGGGGGCCCGGAGAGCTGGGTATACTTCAGGAATGAATACTTGAAGGCACAGAAACAGGCTGTTCCTGTGTGCCATAAAGCGAGCCATAGGGGAAGAAGTCCAGCCTGGATGAGTAAGGAAATTCTGAAAGAACTGAGAGAGACAAGAAGAGGGCATATCACCTTTGAAAAAAGGGTGAAGGTCAATCAGGTTCTGTTCTGAGACATTGTTAGGTCGTGTAGGAGGAAGATTAGAGAGGCAAAAGCCCAACTTGAACTTAAGCTGACTACCTCTGTGAAGGACAGTAAGAAGAGCTTTTACAAGTATATCAATGACAAAGAGAAGGATAGCAGCAGCCTCCATTCTACACTGGATATGGAGGGAAATTTGGTAACTAGAGATGAGGATAAGGCAGAGGTACTTAATGTCTCCTTTGCTTCTGTCTTTAAGAGTAGGGTAGATTGCCTTCATGATGATTGGTTACCTGAACAAGTAGATGGGTCCAGGGTACAGTGCAGTCCCCCTGTAATTCAGGAGGCAGTTGTTAGAGACTTGCTGATCCATTTGGATCCCCACAGGTCCATGGGACCAGACGGGATTCACCCCAGGGTGATGAGAGAGCTGGCAGATGACCTTGCTAAGCCACTCTCCATCATTTACCAGAAATCTTGGACCACAGGTGAGGTCCCAGATGACTGGAAGATGGCAAATGTGGCTCCAAATAAGAAGGATAATCCAGGAAACTACAGACCTGTTAGCATCACCTCAGTTCCAGGTAACGTTATGGAACAGATAGTACTGGGTGCTATCATGCAACACCTGCAGGATGGCCAAGAGATCAAGCCCAGTCAGCACAGAGGGGTAAGTCTTGCTTGACCAACCTGATCTCCTTTTATGGTCAAGTAACTCACCTGGTAGGTGAGAGGAAGGCTGTGGATGTGGTGTATCTGGATTTCAGTAAAACTTTTGACACAGTCTTTCATGATACAGTCTTTCCTGGGGAAGATGACAGCAAGGGGCTTAGATAGGAATATTCTGTGCTGGGACAGGAACTGGTTGGATGCTCGAGCTCAGAGAGTGGTGGTAAATGGTGTCACATCTAGTTGGTGATCGGTTACTAGTGGTGTCCCCCACGGGTCGGTCTTGAGTCCAGTCCTGTTTAACATCTTCATTGATGATATTGGTGTGGGGTTGAGTCCATCAAGAGCAAATTTGCAGACGACACCAAGCTTGGAGTACGTTAGAGGGTAGAAGGGCCCTGCAGAGGGACCAGGACAGACTGGAGAGATGGGCAGACTCCGATACAATGCGTTTTAACAAGTCTAAATGTCAGGTTCTGCATTTTGGTTATAACAATCCCAAGCAGAACTATAGGCTGGGGATGGAGTGCTTAGAGAGTGAGGAGGTAGAAAAGGACTTGGGGGTATTAGTTGACAACAAACTCAACATGAGCCAGCAGTGTGCCCAGGTAGCCAAGAGGCCAAATGGCATCCTGGCCTGCATCAAGATTGGAGTGGCCAGCAGGGCAAGAGAAGTTACACTTCCCCTGTACTCAGCACTGGTTAGACTGCACCTTGAGTATTGTATCCAGTTCTGGGCCCCTCAATTTAAGAAAGATGTCGAGGTGCTGGAACAAGTTCAGAGAAGAGCAACAAGGATGATAAAGGGGCTGGAAGATAAGCCCTATGAGGAGCGGCTTAGGTAGCTGGGTCTGTTTAGCCTGGAAAAGAGGAGGTTCAGGGGTGATTTTATAGCTGTCTATAACTACCTAAAAGGAGGTTGTAGACAGGCAGGGGTTGGTCTTTTCTCTCTGGCCATTGGAGATAGGATGAGAGGTCATGGTCTTAAGCTCCAGCAAGGGAGGGTTTGAATTGACATTAGCAAAAGGTTTTTCACTCAAAGAGTGATCTGGTTTTAGAATGGGTTGCCCAAGGAGTTGGTTAAATTGCTGTCCCCGGAGGTGTTTAAGGGTAGACTGAATGAGGTGTTGAGGGTCATGATATAAATGCTATAGATGTTAGGTTTTAGTTGGATTATAGGTTGGACTTGATGACCTTCAAGGTCTTTTCCAACCTTATCAACACAGTGATACTGTGAGTCAGTCTTCAAGGTCCAACACCTTCAGACTCTCTGGAAATCTGCTGAAGTCTGGAAATAACAGTACCCCAGCCAAAGGCATGACTGAGCTCCTGGAGAAAAATTGACAATTTGCAATTTTCCTCACCAGGTTTTTTAGCAAGGATGAAAACCAGTGTGACAGTCAAAATACAAGAGCTTTGCTTTGGCTATGCAATAAATAGCTACTTACCTGTGAGTTATTTAATATTATAAACAATAATATTATTATGCTGAAAGGTATTTTAATGCTACAAAGTGAGAATTTGGCCTCCAGTGAACAGCTTTGTCCTGACTACCAGCAAGCCACAACACCACTGCAAAGCCTGGTGATATAAATCTTGGTGCAGAGGGAATGCTTACTGATACTTAGTTATTATGAATCCTTTATTGGAGGACTGAGGTTTTGGCAATGGAAAACAATTTTCTGTTAGGAATGAAATCTCTCTTGGGAATTAATCTGCCCTGGGTAATTTGTGTGCATTCACATGCTACTTGTGTCAGTGAAGAAGAGAAATTAACTGTTCAGCGAAACTTGTCTGGATTATTCTTTGTTATGATTCTTCATCTCCTGAGGTGACAGGTATTTGATGCTCTTTTCCATTCCTCTCCTTAAAAAGGTTTTTGTGTATATGAAAAAATTTTTAAAGGACGGGCAGGGGGAGTGGAGTGGGGAATAATCATTCAAGTGAAAATCTGAGTAAGCAAATGCATTTGGCTCTTATACACAGGGAAAGTTTATTCTGGAGCCAGAGGTGGTTGCTGTGATCATGATTTTACACAGACAGTTACAAGAAGTTATCTTGGTGGGTTCATGCCATTTTAATGTGAAGTGCTTTAGAGTTTTACTTTTTAGCATTTTTCAATAAATAAGGCAGAATGAACTCCAATGGTACATGCTGCCAACTACTTTGCAAACCGCTGCTCTTTACAGAGAAAAATTTATAATAATCAAAGATAAACTAAAGTATTAGGCTTGAGAAAATACAACTACAGGTTTAAAAGTTCATTTTATGAGGTAGATAATATTTAATTTTTTTTTCAGGGCTCGTAAATTTGATTGCATTTTCCCTAGATCTTTAATTGTTAGAAAGGCGGAAAGTTCAGAAATAGAGTTTTGTTTTTATTCCCAGGAGTTTCTAGTCATTGGTCCATCTAGTTGCAAGAGCACAAGCCAGTCTTCATAGGTGCTGAAGATGTATGACTGGCCATTTCATTTCTATCTGGAAAGACCTATTTAACACTTCTCTGTCGAGGTAATCTGAGCATGTGGTAACTTCTCCTCCAATTCTATGAAGAGCACAGTGTCCATTTGGTAATAGTTGATAAAAGTGAACACAATATGAAAGATAAGTTGTTTTTTCAAAGGTAAGTCGTATGTTAAACTGGTGACAGACAACACAGAGGAAACAGAAAGACAAAGGGCGAAAGCCAGAGCTCATGTTCTCACATGCAACCGCCTATCAACTTTCCACAATGATTATTTGGGGGTGAGGTGTGCCCATGCACACCCCCTTGCATTTGGTCTCAGTTCACTGCTTCAGAGATATTCTGTCAGTATATGGAAAGGCAAAATACACCTCTCTGTCTGTAACTGGTGAACATTTCATCTCACGCAGTGCTGAAACACTTAGTCACCTTCTTGTGTGCAACATATTTTTTTTAAATGTATAGATTCAAAATGCAGAATTATTGATTGCTCTGTCTTCATATTTTTAATAAATTATTCAGAAAATGTAGTTGTATTAAAAGACGTTTTCCTAACCTCTTCTTGTGTGAACTAATGCAATTTTAATGGCCTCCTAAATTATGCATTAGTACAATGAGGGCATAAAGAGTTCAAGGTTTTTTTTCTGCTTAAGAAATGCAGCAAAAAAAAAAAAAACCTCAGATATTCCAGATTTTCGGCCCTGGTTGCATTGTAGTCCTGAAATGCAATGTAGAACATATAAGCATTGTATTTCAACAGAACTGAATTTCGTGACTCAAGGTGCACAAACAGAGGACAACGGCTGTTCAGTGCAGAACCTCCATGCCTTCTAGGGGTTCCAGAATTAAAACTGTAAAACTAAAGTGCTTAACTTTACACTTTACAAATGATCATATTATGATCATTTTGGGGTGATGTAATAAGTTACCTCATAGTTAGGAACTCAAAACTGAGAGGGAACAAGTAAAAGCAGGGGACAACAAATGACCATTTCACTCTTTGTACATTAAAAAGATGAATTAAATCTTGAAAAATATCAATGGAGGGTAAGTTCATCCCCATCTCAATCTCTTCAGACACTGAGTTGGAACTTTGTGTTCACAGGAGGTGCATAGCTCATAATTTTTAGCAGATCAGATTTGCTGATTTTTCTGCAACTCTCTGCTATACATGAGATGATAGAATGAGTCTTAACACCCATCCCTGCAGTACTGTAGATGCAGGGAGAGTCATGATGGTGGAATTACTTCTGGGGAAGACCTTGACTTCTAAACACTCCAGAGTGATGCATTTTTTCCTGTCTCTCATTTCAACACAACACTTCTAATCTCTCACTTTTATTGCAGTGTCTTTGAAATCTGCCTGTTTAATTGGAACACCAACTTGGAGTGTCACAGTGCATTAATGGTGAGTTCATTAGTGACCAAGTAGCTGTGAAACAATGTCTACTCCCTGCAAGTTAGAAAACATCACAGCATCCTCTAAGGGTGTCTGCTTCTAAAATTTTTTCCTAAAATTGAAGCCAAGACTTACACCTCTGGGACATGAGGGATCTGTTATTGTTCTGTTAGAAGTAATATGATACGGAAGACTTTCTCTCTCCCTACACTGGGAGGGCAAACGTTTAAAACTTCTAGTATTTGTAACTGAATACAAAATGGAGGGAGGGAGAGGGAAGGATATTTCTCTGGTTACTATAATGTATTTTTGCATTATCCCAACCTGATACCATTTAATGTTCACAACTTTTCATTGATAACTACAAAAAGTCAATGGAACTTCCCATTGTCATTATACCCACCTTCATTTTAGGCAGCTCTTGAGATGTTGGGCTGTTCTAATAGCATGCAAAATAAAAGTAATATATTCACTTTCTTCAGAGTTTATTGGTGGAGGGGTGGATGGATGTGTGTGTGTGTGTGTGTGTGTGTGCACGCATGTGTTTACGTGCACGTGAGAGCCAGGGAGAACAGGAGGGCGGAGGTGAAAGAAAGGGAGTGAGGTTATGAGGTTAGTTAGATCAACAATTACTGACAAGCACTCCTGTACCACCTGTGACAACTAAGATTGATCAGGTATTTCAGAGCTCAGAAATGCAAGGCATTTGGAAACCTCTGATCTTTTAATTCAATGGATTTTTTTCCAAGGGTTTTTTCAAACTGATGACCCTTCCAAACCTAATTAGATGGTAGGAATCATAAAGAGGACACTGGAGAATTTTAATAAAAGGAATCAAAATGTTTCTTCATCTTCACAACCTGGGATTTATGAGGGAATTGCACTGGCTTTGTAGCAATGTAAAATAAATAGACATTAGATGATGACAGGGAAAATAGAATCGCTGCCAAAGCTAAAAAGAGCTTGGCAAAAGAAGAAAGAAATACTACATAGTCAGTCATTCTTTACTGTACAAACCTTTTCATAAGGCACAGAAAAGAGATACAAAGTAAAAATGGAACCTTACTAAAAGATAAAAAGGACATTCTATAGCTTACATTTTTCACCAGCAAGGGCTAAGATGCATCTCAGTTGCTACAAAATCTTATTGTTCTCTTTCGCCATTCAGAAAACTGATTACAACACACAAGGAGCATTTGCTGCCTGAACTTTTAACATCAGAAATAAATAACTGAAACAAGAGGTCAGCAAGGGAACAAAGTTGTTACTAGCATAAATACATTAAAGACATATTAGTCAAACTCCATTATCATATATTTTCTTTTTAACTCTGTGTTGCTGAACTAGCAGAGTGATTTTTCATGCAGTGAACTTCTAGCAAAATTTTGTTTCCATTCTTGACACCATTAAAATAATATTCATACATTAAAACTTTTAACACTTCAATATTGAAAGAATTTGGTATTGAAAGTAGGCCCCTTCTTCGTGATCTAAGTTATATCCAATGCAATTTTATCTTTTTATCATAGAGATATAATCTAGGAGTTATCCTGTATAATTATTAGCAATGAAATAGAATCACTAGAATTACCTTTGTCTTACTTTATACTCCCTGCTTCTAGTTTAAGTCATAAGACAAGACATTCAAATATTAATAAGCATCACAAGAAAGACAACTCCAGCTTGCCCTTCTTGTATTTATAGGGGCCTTAGAAGTATGTCAGAAAGCAGGTCATGTATTTATCACCTTGAATTTGTCCCACGCACCAGCCAATTCCAAACAAAATTTAGTACTCAGTAGATGGATCAAAGACAACTAAATACCTAGAGTTTTCATGAAAACTGTCAGTTTAGCAGAGGAGGTACAAGTCTGTACTGTCCCTCAATGGTGGAAAGATGATTGGGCAACAATCAGTTGTTGGATTTTCTGCCCAGCCAAAACCAGAGGAGTAGGCACCACATATGGCCTTCAGAACTAACTATAGTGTATTTGTGGCCAGGGAGGTATCACAGGCATTCAGAGAAGTGCTTGAGTTATTGGAATGTGACACTATTTAAAGAAAAAAAAACCTGTAAAAAATTTCATTTTGTTTTTCTTTCCCCACTGTCTTTTATGGAAATAATTTGAAGCTCTAATATTTTAGTCATTGCCAACACTTGTATTTTAACAACATATGTAAAAGACATAAAGGAAGGTTTAATGCAGAGAAAAGAGGAATCACCTTTTCTGAGGTGGGAAATGGCAAGTACATCAGAAAAACGTGGCACTATAAGGTATGGGAACATAAACCATTATATGAACTATGTGGGTAAAATCTAGGTTTACTGAAGTTAAGTAATTGTGCCATGAATGGCAGTAGATTCAGGATTTTATCTGATATAAAGATGGCAAAGCCTAATACAAATTTCAGTGAATGGAAAGTACGTAGTTTTGAATATTAACCAAATTATCTTAAGTTCTTGGAAACAACCTATTTAACTGTTTTGATTCCTACTCTGATTGTCTTTTCTTAAGAATTACCTGCTTCGTTACTTTATTTATGCTTTAAAAGTAAAAAGATCCTTCTGAAAACGATGAAAGGTTTTCTCACAAGAAACCAGAGGATTATATATGGCATGGTTTCGGAAACAGGGACAAATGCCCAGAATAGAGCCCAACAGCTGTTAATATAGAGGAGCTATTAAAGGGGATCTCCTGGTATTACATTGCAAGTTGTCATTTTCAGTAGTAGTGGAGGTATCTATTGATGTAATGGTCTCAGGAGACAGGAGGGCTTAAGTAGTTTTTTGAGACGTGAGGGTATTGACCTGACCTACTCACAGCAGTTCAATTGCTGGGAATGTTGATTCATGATTTTACAAAGACCTCACTATTCTTATTCTCCAGAGTGATTATACACCTGACAAATGGTAAAAGCAACATTACTGGACCTCAGAGAGTTATTTTACTTTTAATGCATGCCATTATTAAGCTTGATAGCCACTCTTATTGCTGTTTTGATAGCTGCCTGCTGTTTAAATGAAAGCACCATGTTTCCTGATAGCTCATGCACAGGTGGCCCCAGTCTCATTCTAAACAAGTTGAGGAGAAATCAGTTTTGGTCAGGATGGGGGTAGAAGAAAGATGTCAGTCTATGTCATCCCAAATGTGAACAATTTCATTTTGTCACAAGGTGAGTGAGAGAAAAGGTGCCAGGAGAGGATGTTGA
Source organism: Pitta sordida (assembly GCA_013390025.1). NCBI lineage: Eukaryota > Metazoa > Chordata > Aves > Passeriformes > Pittidae > Pitta > Pitta sordida. The sequence goes on from WEKX01013157.1 coordinate 126,518, forward strand.
CAGGCCCTACCGTGTCACTGGTATATTTGGTATGGGACCATCTCTGCTGAGCCTTACCATGTCAAGAGAATACCTTATAGTCCTTCTATGTAAGGGCTATGACACCCTATATGTGCAGGGATTTAAGGTGAAAAGCACTGATATCATTATTTATGCTTTCTTTATACAAAACATAACCAGAAAATGGGATTCAACTAGCGTCATACTGCGTTACTCTTCCCAGCTATGTCAGGAAAGTCTAGTTTGTACGTTCATGCCACTGCAAAAATAAATAGTGACTAGAAGTGACCAATACTATGGTAAAGGCCCAGTTCACATGTATACTACGTTACAAACATAATGATGGTTTAGCAATGAAAAAGAGGAATTGTTTCTTGATTATGTACATACAAGGTTTTAAATTCAAGGTCTCTGCAGGCTCCACTAAAGAACCACAAAGCAAGCTTTGACTTTTTGACTCTTGCATTAGGTAGTCTTTTCTAAGAGAGTTATGGGGCTTTGGCTGGAAAGCTCATTAGGAACCGTTTCCTGTTGAAGATCATCTGTCCTTTTTGAGTCCGATCCTCACCACTGTACCCTCCAGCAGCTATATCTCTGAAGAAAAAGCTCTCAGTTACAAGTTATTTGTCCCCCGACTAATTCTCAGCAGTTGGGAAAGTGCAGCCCACAGACAGCAGTCTGAGCTCCAGGGGAGAAAGACATCCGTCTGTTGTAGTCACAGGTTCACAGGTTATTCTGAGTTGGAAGGGACCCACAGGATCATCTAGTCCAACTCCCAAGTGAACGCCCACCTAGGGATGAGGCCCACAAGCGTGGAACCATAGTCCCCCCTTCTTGAAAACATTTACTATTTGCTACCTGAATCACACTTTAGTGATACCAAGGATTCTCTATTCACTCTTTAGGAACTTTGGGCATCTACCTCTTCTACTCTGAATTGCTGTGCTCCTTCAGTTGATTGTTTTTACCACTCTGGCTTTAAAACAAAGAATATTAGTGGGCAGATTGCCCTCTATGAACCTCAAAGATTGCATGTGGATTAGAGAGCATTCCGATCCTTTCTAGACACTTGTAGATTTATAGTACTTGAAACCTGAATCCGAGATATTGATCCCATGAGGAGAGTCAAGGAGCCATCTTCCATAAACGCAATTGTTCTCTGGCACTTCTTGCCTTATTAATCTCTGCTTCCTCAAAATTGTGTGAATGAACTGTACTGTACAGGCATAGGGAACAAAGGAAGGTTCTTTTTCAGGTGTTTATCATCTCCTCAGCACTATCACACCACAAACACAGCTCTGACCTTTCCTTACCAATCTCTATTTTACAAAACAGAAGCTTTCCAAGACTCTTACTAACAGGAACCTCTCCACACCTGTAAAGTTCAAGGGTGTGGCTTTGGCCTTGACTCTAATTATGGTCTAGGGTTATATCAGTTTTCTACAGCTTTTTGCTTTTGTGGATTGAATGAGAGCAAAAGAGGAAAAAGCCACGAGAAAGAGAGTTCTTCCCCAGAGAAATTTCGGCCCAGAGAGAAACAGTAAGTACTAGAAAACCTGGAAGTAAACCTGGAGAAGTTTGCTACCAGTCTTGTGTAATGATTATGTAGACAATCTCTTTATCCTATTTAGAATTGTTAAATATTTTGAGAAATTTCCTTGAATTCACACACTTTAAGGTTTTGTAAAAGAAGAAATGTTTTTCCTGTGATATTTATTTGGTAGTTGGTAGGACCAGCTGCATAACCTGTTCAACCCTTCCAAATTCCACTCTTGAGGAGGCAGTGGTACACGGAAGGATTGTTTCTATATAAAAATGAATGAAAGAACTCCTAACCCCTCCTAAAGCCCCGTTAGCAAAAGGTGAGAGTTCAGCCTCAAAAAGGAAAAGTAAGGTAGTATTTATAAAAAAGTTTTTTGCAATTACAATTGGCCCTCAAATACCACGGTACTGCAGGTACCCACCCCTGTCCCCGTCCCCCCCTGCAGCCCTCCATCCATGTAAAATGACAGCTTGTTGATATGCAAATTTGGCCCTGGTCACTCCGCCCCCTCAGCTCTGGAGTGGATGCGGGGCATTCTCAGAAGTTCCTCACATGTTCAGGGGAGCAAAGGGGGTCTCCTCTGCCCCATCTGCACCTGAGGAGTCCTCAGGAGTCGTGACCCAATTGAAGCTCAGTTTGAGCTCCAATTGGCTACTAATATACAGGATAACAAAAAAGGCTTTTACAGGTACATTAATGACAAAAAAAGGGACAAGGGCAATCTCCAATCTCTCCTGGATAAGGAGGGCAACATCATCACTGAAGNCGTGTTTCGATGCCGAGCACCTCCAGATAAAATAAAAACTGTTCAAATGAAGGAACCCAGGAATTTTTTTTTTATATAGGAGATGTTTGTGTAAATATCTCCTCTGGGACATGGGGGCGGGCTAGGGGAGGGGAGGGAAGGGGACAAAGGAGGTCAGAATGGGGCAGGCAGGGGCAGCAGTCAGAGCCAGAGAGGAGTCAGAGAGGGAGACTGCTCCCTCCCTCCTGCAGGCAGATGGAGGCCATCATAGGACCATGAGGGATCGTGCCAAGCCGTGCAGCACCCCTGAAACCAAGCTCGGAACCTAGCACTGGTCCTGGAGGCAGAGGGAGGGTAGCAGCACTGCAATCCTTCCCTTTGGAGCTGCTACCTCACTTTTACATGTGCTGCTGCAGCACACACGTTTAAAGTGGAGTTTCAAAGCCTGTACACCCCCACCCCAGTGGGGTTCGCACTGGCATACCAAGGCTGGCTACACAACAGCCTGGCCCTGTTGGCAAGGCAATGGTTGTGAGGCAGTGCCAGCCTCAGCCTCTAGCCCGCTCCCACTGGAGTAGTGTAGCCCCAGAGCCTGTATGTCAAGAGAGGGGCTCGCTTGGCCAGCGTGGTCTCGGCAGCCATGTTATTACCGCAATGCAACTCAGCAAGGAAGCAGTCAGCACAGCTTGTAGATTCTAGTGTTAATCAGGGTACTTGTCTTAGTTAACATATGTTAAGAAAATCCAAGAAAGGTATACATACAGTTTGTATACTGTAATGTTTTAACTCACTAATTGCACCAGTGGAGAAATGGATTAACTCACTAATTGCACCAGTGGAGAAATGGAGCAGAGCGAGAACTTAAGAGGGAAAAAACCTCACAAGCAGCAGTGCTTTTGTCCCCTTGAGGACTGGCCAGGTGGGACGGGAACTATCTCTGCTGCATTCTCTGTTGCAACTCTGCGGCCGCACCACCACGCTCCAGCGCTGTTTTGGCTACCCTCACTCGGACCGGGGCAAGCACTGGGGGTACATGATGCAGCCGCCTTGCTCAGACCGGTGTGGGGTGGTAGTCCGGGCGCAGCACGGAGGCGGCACTGGCAAAACTGCTGTGGCTGCCTCACTCAGAGCACAGCGGGGCGGATGTAGCGTGGGCAGAGCAGTGCACCAGTGGTCTGTACGGCACGGTGTAGGGGTTGATTTGAATATTCATGAGTGTCTAATTTGAATATTTGTGACTCTCAGTTCACGCAGGCACAGTCGTGAAATGGACTTCCCCAGTCATGGAAAAATCACACTACACAGTAGTGAAGCTGCAATATGGGAAGCATAAAGTGGGAGAGGGCTGACTGTATTTAGTTCTGTTCTCAGTGAAGCTGGACATAAAATTTCTAATGCCTTCAAATTCTTCAAAATTAAAATACCACTTAATGTCTTTGATAATCCTACCCCAAACATGCTCATTCCTTTTAACAGTTGTACACTCATGAGCTTCACTTTAAAGCTTTTGGCAAAAATACAGACAAACAAAACTTTTTATTCTCTCCTTTCTGAGTAGTTATACATTCTCTTTACTGTGGTATCTCAGTGGCTATAGTCATTTATGATCTGACATCTTTCTGAATATGAAGATCAGAAGCAAAAAGAGGTAAAGGGTCTGATTTTTCACAGCTGATGTACACATGAAAGTCACCTCTGATTTCAAAAGAATGTCTTTCAGTGTATTTTTTTCAAGCTCTAAATTATTGCAGAAGACCATGCAGAGCAAGGAGAACTCAGACAGTGGGCCCTCAGTCTCAGTCCTAAGACTCTTGAGTATCTGATCACACATATCATGAGCTCATGGTCCCAGTGAATATGAAGAAGATTTAGGATTGCTGATGAGGCTTCTATGACTGCCAGTGCTGTGGTCTGCATTACTTTAGCACTTGCACCCCTCAGCTGAAGGCCAGATCCCTCTGCAACAGATTGGAATGGAGAATGACAGTTTTAAGATGCACAGACAGACAAGGACTCTCTGTATCTCTTGTTCAAAGTGATTATGTCACCTCCGATGATATCAGAGGATTTTCTGGCTATATGAAAATCTCTTCTTTGAATTTCTCTTTCAGTACTTGGCCCTCTGCAGGAGCTGGTGGTCTATTGCCATCTGTTTATTTTGAAACCAGGCTTAGGAACTGATTCAGATCCATCTGACACCGAGGTAAATCAGGGAAGCCACAAAGAGGAGAAGGAGTGTTTCCATGGAGAAGAATCAGAAATGTGCTCAAAATCTGATTCACTCCAGTAATGGTATATTAAGAAGTCACAGATCTTTTTGTGAGGTCCAGTAAAAGATCCTGAGTGAAAATGGATTTTTGAAACACTTTCAGTTTTCCAGAGGAAGCTTAGTGAAGAGTACACAGAACCGGCTACACGGAACCGGCTACATGACTGGATGTTAGGAAGAGGTTTTTCCCAGAGAGAGTGATCCCTCAGTGGAATGGTCTGCCCAGGGAGGTGGTGGAGTCATCATACCTGGAGGTGTTTAAGAAAAGACTGGATGAGGAACTCAATGGCATGGTCTAGACGACAGGAGGCTCCGATAGATGGAGCATAGTGCCCATGGCTCCAGGGTTGTGGGTTCAATCCCTGGGTGGGAGTTGGACTAGATGATCCTTGTGGGTCCCTTCCAACTGGGAATATCCTGTGAACCTGTGACTGTGCATGTAGCAATAGCCTAACCTGAAAAAGCAACTTTGTCAGGCACAAAGGAACTGCTATCCTTGTGGTTTCTGGTCAGTGATTAGGGACTTCTAGCTCCCATACAACCTCTTTAGCTACACCTATGCTAGTAAATCAAACAGTGCCAACACACAGACATGGGTACTCTTCCTCAGTCATCTCTGCTGATTCATTGCCAGTGTGCTGCACTACACAGGAAACCCTATAGTAAATACATTCCCATCTATACATATATAAATATATATATAACAGGATGTCCTGTGCTAGCTAGCATTTCTGGGTACTGTTCAAGGGACAACATAAGGCAGGAACTGTTCCCAGAAGTCAGGATAGATGAGTCCATTATGCTGAGAGGTAAAGAGAGTTTAGCCATATGGATGTAAGCCAGCCCCTTTTCTCTCATTCATGCTTCTTGTGCTATGTGGTAGATGGTTTTAATATACATAAGAAAATTTCACAGATATAAGAGCCTGGATGTTGTGAGGTAGCGATCCATATGAATATTGTCATTAGGTCATTACCAGTTCTTAATAAACCTTGCCTTTTATATTTTAAATAGGGTCACTTTTGTTTGACAGAAAACACTCCCCTTGGCTTCATGTAAACCTCATTACTAATAGCTAGACTTCCTCTTCTTTTGAAAGCATGCAGCTGTTTTGATTGTTGTTAGACCTGCATTTAGGGATTATCACTTTTTTTCTGATTAAAATATCTACATGGTAATGTAATTGAAGCAATTGTTCCAAAGTAAATGCATTGGTTGTGGTTTTCATTATCAGGATTATCTTCCTCTCTCCCTCACACCCAAGCAGTGAAATCCTTCCCACTCTAGTAATATAAAACCACATCAATGTGCACAGCAGATTTTAAACAGTTTACTGCTCACTACCCATTAAACTATTTTACAAACAACAATGAAACAGGAAATAACAAAGCATGCCCTTTGAATTAATACTCAGGCTAAAATCCTTAGAGTTTCTCCACAGTCCATAAACTGATCCAGCTGTGTGTTCACAGTTTATGACATTTTGAAAACCGTGCTCCTCAGTAAAATTAAAACCTTCTCCACATTTGGGGACCTGTTGCAGCTCTGTAGGCTCTGCTGTACCGTGTAGGTAGCAGACTTGCACCACATTGCATCAGTATGCCAAAACTCAAGGTAGCTCCTAAACTGCTGGAGGGAGGACCTCCCAGCGTAGGAGAAATATGGAACATCTATTTTCTCTCTGCTGTAAATATAAATAAATCAGAAGAGAAGCTGATGATACTGATGCTACTAAGATGAACCTGGTGGTGGGATGAGGCACCTCCTGGACTGGGAACGGTGGAAGTGTACTGCCACCTCTTGGCTAGATCCTACACTGTCGATGTCCAGGGGAAGACTACTCAGTCATCCATACCACAGATATCACAGAGTGCTGGCTCCAAGTCTACTTGGGGAATAAAATATTAAAATGTCTGGTTTGTACTGTATTTACACTGTTAAATAGCACTTGCACATGTGAACATTTATGAGTGCTTGCCGGTTTGGTTTCCCATCTACTTTGTCTGAGGCACTGTCCTAACAAGGGTGCCAGAAAAATGTTTAAGAATCATTATCTCACAGCAAGACCAAGCACCAAACTCGGCTTATGTAAAACAATCCCTCCAGCCTTTCAGTGCTGGGCTTCTCCCAAGGCAATGACATTTGTGGGGAGATTTATGTTATTTTATTATATGATGATGGACTTCTTCCAAAGGAATAAATTACATATCAGTGCTGCACTGACACTAGGCAGGTAATGATAGTCTCAGAGGGGACCCAACAACATCTTGCAAACATCTGTGGTCATTTCTGTGAGTTCCAATTAACCTGTGGTAGTCTGGTAGATGAGGAGGATTCTACCTTCGGTTCTGGAAGTTAAGACAATTTTAAGAGTGGATGTTTCCAGACACTGGCAGAGGAACTCTTCAGGTTCTTCATGGAAAACAAAAACTTCACAGTGCTCTGTGGTGTTCTGCAAGCCATCAGCTGTCTATCCCTAACTGGTTTCAGTAAGTACAGGGAAGACAGTAGGGCAAGATCATAGCGATGTGGGTTCATTCTTTTCTGCCACTCTTTTCTCGGTCTCAGAGTATATCTTTGTATCTGTTTTTGTGTATATGCTTTAGCCTACCCTGGTAACGTAAATCTGACCACCTCCCTGGGGATCCTTGAGAGATACAGTCAAAAGAGTTATAGCTATTGTGAAGTGCCTCTATGCCCATATAGCTTTATGCCTTGGGTCCCCAACACACGAAGGCCCTTCTGCTTAAAATCTGCTGTTTATTTTGTGCCTGGAAGCAGAACATAACCATTGATCACTTAATCCAAAGGGCAAGAACAAAGTGAATGTGGTCTAAACTACTCACCTGGAGCTGCTTAAGTCTGGACACTGCATGTATGTATCTCATAGTAAAATGTTATGGTGAAGTGATTGACAAAATTTGATCATCTCATTCTGTATGAGATCCTGAACAAAGGGGTATGTTGTTCTAGGGCAGATTCATTTTGACTCCTGTTTTGCTCCATATATGTATGCAGTGTGTGTGGCAACATGCATCCACACAGAGAAACACGCTGAATAACCTGACTCTGCAGTGATACCTGGGATAGTTCAGCAGATCTCATAGCCATGCTGTGACATCTTTAAGTCACACTTTAAAATACAAATATTTTATCTATACTCTTCAACAACCACTTCAAAATTAGTTCTAAGTTTACTGGGGATTCAGAATCAATGACATTCACAGTGCTCTTTCTCTCATATTTCGACATAAAACCTTACTAATTTATGAGTCTGCCACAAGGAGATAAACTGTTTTAATCACTCAGTTTGCTGGTCTACACTTACCAGTCACTCCAAACATCTTCCTGAACTGAGCCGGCAAATGGAAATAGAGTAGTTCAGGAATTTTTTTAAATAAGAAAACCCATATTACTAGTTAAATACAATCTATAAACAGATATTTAAGTGCTTTCCTTTTATTATATTGGTTTTAGTTTTTCTGATAATTGGCAAAAAATCAGGAGGGGTTTTAGTTTTGCAGGAGGACTCCAACCATTGCTTGGCTCTTTCCCTCTCTATGGGCACCAGTCTTATAAAAAGCTGAGCTGTGTGACTGTAAACAGGAAAAAAAAATGAGTGCGTTGGGAAATGTCAGAAAAAGCAAGCAAACGGTATTCAGAAAGCCCATATGCACTTGCCTTCCAAACCTGTCATGAAAATTAAACTTTTCAAGATGAGAATGACTTACCAGAGTGGAAATTAAAGTGCTGAATGTCCACAGCTTTACACCCTATAATGAAGTAGGAAAGTCTTTGCAACCTCTTGTTTCTCAGAAATCATCCTCTTTATTTCTGAAATGTTTTATGGTAGCACAATTTAATAGTAGAGTTATTGTATGTTTTGTGTGTTTGTATAAATAAAATTTGACTATATAAAGTATTTCTGTATTCCAGTCCAACTTACAGAATAATTGTAGCATTAAAAACTAAACTTTTGCAAGAATAACTTTGGTACATTGCAGAATCAATTGGCTTTGTCTGTGTTGCTGTGAAACATCCTCAGTCTGTGCAGATGCAGAACATGTTTAACCAATTTTTCCAATAGAAATACTTTGTAATAAAGAATGAGGCCAGACAAGTATGCTTATGTATCAGACATAGATCCACATTGTATCCTGGCAAGCTTTTGTAACATTTAAATATATGTACATATCCATACATATATGCTTTAATAGTACTAATTACCTGATGAAATATTCTTCCTATTCTCTCCATTCAGGAGGCAGCCATTTATGGCACATACTACAGTGAGGGAGGGCACACGGTTCAGACTTAGGAACTGGATGTAATTAAGGCAGGTATATAAAAATAATTAAACTTGCAATGGTTTCTCAGGTTTAATTGAGCTCCTAACAGTCACAGTAAAATGTGATGGTGATATGGCTGACAAAATTTGACCATACCTTTCTATATGAGATCTGAACAAAAGTGCATTTTGTTTCCAGGCAGATCAATTTTGACTCCTGTTTCACTTCATCTTAGAAATTGTCAAGACTACTGGGAAAAGAGTTCTGAGGTTGTTCAGCCTGGAGAAGAGGAGGCTCAGAGGTGACTTCATTGCTGTTTACAACTACCTGCGGGGAGGTTGCCGCCAGGTGGGTGCGGACCTCTTCTTTCAGGCTGATGACACCAGAACGAGAGGGCACGGCCTCAAGCTACGCCAGGGGAGGTTTAAACTGTTAGGAAGCGGGTTTTCACAGAGAGAGTGATTGCACGTTGGAATGGACTGCCCAGGGAGGTGGTGGAGTCGCCGTTCCTGGAGGTGTTTAAGAGAAGACTCGATGAGGAGCTTAGTGACATGGTCTAGCTGGGGGGTGTAGGGCTGGATGATCCTGTGGGTCCCTTCTGGCTCGACGTGGCCTGCTAAACTGTGAGGGAACTAGGTTTGCGTTTACCGTTCTGGGATGTGCTTTCAGTCTCTGTACGGGTGTTAGATGGTGAGTTGGACTAGATGATCCTTGTGGGTCCCTTCCAACTCATAATATTCTGTGAATTCTGTGAATTCAGTCTGCAAAAAAGGTTTGGTCTTTGCTTAGATGTATGGTTACTTTCCCTTCTTGTTTTAATAATAGTGGTTTCATCAGCACTCAGGGTGATGAAAGAAATGTGATGACCTCGTCTAAAAACATCATAAGGATTCTGTGATATTTTCATTTTTATAACATCGTATTAGTTAAAAAAACCCTTTGAACTGCTTAATCAAGGGGTCACACCTCTAAAGCCGGATGCCACTCACAGATGCCCGTATATACATACGATCACTCTTCCAGCCTACCCACTTGAGCAACTTTCACTTCTTTCACTAGGCAAAGGGAGCTCCTCTGTACAAATACGCTTACGTACACATTCCCCTCTCTACCTGGCTCTGGTTATTAAAACCAGAATAATTTTAATTTATAGATGTGTTTTTCTGCCACTTGGGGGTTTTGCATCCCACTAAGCCAGAGCAGGAAATCCACAGTCAGGAGCCTCTGTGGCCAGCGGCTCCACCTGGCCTTGGTGCACTGCCAGGGAGGAAACCTGGCATGGAGCAAGGACTGCACGGACTCACAGCAGCAACTTCCTCACTCACTGGGACTTCCAGTCAAAAATGTGCATTCAGTGCATGAAGGAGAAAAATCCAATAAAGAGATCATTGCATTTTTCTTTGCAGTGTTACTATCTGTGCTGTTCAGCACCACTTGCTGTGTGCTTCCTTCTTAGGTGCTTATTCGTATTAAGTAGCACAGTTGAAGTCATAATAGCTTTTATATAATGCTTGGTAAAAGCCTACAAAGCCTGTGAGATCAGAATTCTTATTATTGTTTCTGAGTTATACGTGAGGGAATTAACACAGCAAGGCTAATAGAGGAGATTTGTCATTCAGAGCCAAGTCATCTGTTTTTTTAATCTACCTTTAGCTCTCCTTTGTCCAGTGACTTTAGGTAGTTGTCTTTCTAGACTCCCTGGTGAAATAATATTCATCCTCTGATCCCATCATCAGTGCATGCTGGTGCTTCCCTGGCAGAGCAGACTGGACAATTTCTATTCCCTCCTTTAACTGAAGAACCCCAAATTTCCTATCATCCTCTGCTGACTGAGTCTCTTTCTCTGCCCTCTGAAGTAGCAGGCTTATCCTAACAGTGTCCTAAAATGGTGCACCATGTCCTAGGTTATACTGCCCAAGCTTAGATCAACACCCAAACTAGGAATAATAAAAGCCAAGGAAATCTTGTTGGAGAATGTTGATTGTAAGATAATTTTGAGGGGCTGTGAGTGCATAGAGAAGCAATATTGGTTTTACTCCAACTACTACTCTACCTATGGGGAGTAGAAACTTACTGCTGTGTTTGATACTACCATTTACTTAACGGATGCAAGGATACCTGAAACTTAGGTAAGTATCTCTTCTTGGCTCATGCTTTAAATCCACAAAACCTAAAACAGAGGACTGGACCTCCTGGATCATCAGCTCTGGTGTTTTGCTGACACAGGTAGCCACATCATACATTAGTCTGTAAATAAATATACTGGAAAGATGCTGTTCAGCAGAACTCTTTGTAGAAGGCATACATACAGCAAAAGAGAAATAAGGCAGGTGGTGAAAACAATGATCAGGAGCTTCTGGATCTAACACACAGTGGACCCCTACACATTGAAATAAAATAAGACTATTTCATTTCAATACCTTTTTCTTATTTCACTAAGGAAGTTTCTAGTCTTCCAAAGTTCTGGGGAAAAAATAACCAAAAATATGAAGTCCTGAAAAATGGAAACATGAAAAAATTCCCTTAGCATCTCATAAAATTCCCCCTCTGGTAAAATCCTATTTTTCTTTTTTTTGAAGGATTCATATAAGAGGGGGAAAAAGTTACAAAGAGCTGTCCCATAGCTGTTAGTATCAAACTAGTACACCTTTACAGTAGGAAGTAGCATTTCTATTGTGTTTACAGTGAGCCCCCACATATCCGTGATCCATTATTTGCGAGCTTCAGTATTTGCGGGTGATTTTTCCATGAGTTGTGCGACCTTGGCGTGCCCACAGAACCTACCGCGACCTCAGTCTGATTGACCCCCAGCTCCACTGCTCACAGCGCCAGCGCTCGTCCTGTCCCAATCCTATCTCCGTCTCGCTCGCTCGCTTGCAGTGGCTCGCGGCACCAGCCCCGACATCCCCNATTGTATTTATTTTACTGATTATAAAGACAAAGTTTTATATGACTCATTTGGATCAAGGCAATATAGAGCAGTTAACATTTGTTGCTACTAGAGGCAGAGTTTCAATCGCCTAGAAAAGTCAGCTTTATTTCTGAAGATAGTCAACTCTGTTAGTAACAAGCATTTATGCTATTTATGCCTCATCTTGTGTATTCAGCTTCTTAATTAAAGTGGAAACTAAATGCACTTGTTTTAAACGGGAACAAAGTGGAAATGATTTATGAAAATTAACTGCAAGAATTGCCACACTTTGAATCCACTTGATTTGGCTGTCACAGAGGACTTTCCAAAGGCTAAATTAGAACTGCAAAACAAAGGAGCATTGTATGTTGAGACTGCAGATGGTAGTCTGAACCCTGGGGTCTAGGCAGATTAATTTCAGCATGAATTTATAGTGTTTTAAGGATATGTTGTTGCTGTATTGATAACAGTGTAATTAAAGAATCTCTGTGGATAGATTTAAAAATACGGTAAAAATGAAACCTCGCAGAAGAGACTAAAACATTGGAGAAAAAAAGACTTTCTTTCAAGGAACAGTTTGAAGACTTTTTTCCCTTTTTTTTTGCATATCCCAATTGTCTTGGTGCTTTAAGGAGCTTTGGTACTTGGCCAATACTTGAACACAGGATTTTAGAGTTCTTGTTTTCATTACTCTGAGTCGTATCTTTTTGCAAATGCCTTTGAAATGTCTGAGGGTAGCATTTCTTCTTTAAGGCTCATCTATTTTACCTGTTTGTGTAGAGCTGAGTATAATTTGACTAAGTAATGTTCTCTGATGGTTTAGGGCTTAGGGTCAGGGTGATATATTAGTGTGCATTATACAATGTTCCTCTCACTGAATCCCATCGGAGGATTATTGGAGCAAAGTGGGAGGGATCAGAAATAGCATGCTGGATGTTAGCTTCCTTTGTTAAGTCTGATGCAGCAAAGAATAAATGTGGGCTTTTCTGTTTATATATATCTAGATGCATTTGAGTGGCTGCAAGCTGACTACTGTACCTAATGTAATACAATGGTCTGAGATGAGGGCAGACAAAATTAAATCTTGTCTCATCAACATATTTAAAGCCTGCCTCAAATGCAAGATTCATAGAAAGTATATATATATTGGACTACTATTAGCTTTTTATACAGTACTGGGACTTGAGTCCATGACATTGCATCTTGAACACAAAAAGCAGTTCTGCTCTTAGTCACAGGTTCACTTGGTGGTAACAGTGACCTTATCTAGTAGTGACAATGTACAAGACAACATGAACTCTCACTGTTTCCCCAGGATGGGTTGGGAGGATATTTGAAAAAGGCTACTATGGTTCAGATTTGACCATAAAGGACACAGGAAATATTTATTTAGAGCTAGAATTAGCACCTGCTCCTTTGGTGGTGTGGTAAGGACTACTGAAAGGTGCCATTCAGGAAATGAGTGGGTGGAGGGTTGGGAGGTGACTGGAAGGTCTGAGAGTTGGCAAGAAATTCTTTGTTAAGGTCCTGTTTGTATTTCTGGGAGCACGAGCAAGTACAGGGTAAGAGCCCAAGGATGTTATGTTATGTCTATACAGGCCTTCACAGAATTTAAGCAAAATATTATTAAACTGAAGGACAAATTTACAGTCCTTGGGAAGATCTCTTAGCACAAGCATTTTCAGGTAATCCTTTTTCACACTCAGAGAAGTGCCTGCCAAGGTAATTTATGATTCTCCTAGATGAAGGAGTAAATACGCAGTGACTCTCTCCTGGTGGTGAGGGCAGGATATACCGTTCCACCACCCTATACTTGTCAACTCTTAAAATACTGCCCCTGGCTCTCCAACAGGAACATTTACTACATTGACAAGAAAGAGATGCTGCTGCAAATTCTTACATGAGAGAAATTCTTATCTAGGGTAAAGTTCCTTTGCAATAATCTGGTGAAAGATGGAAAAATTTAAAAAAAATCCTATGCTCAGTATATATAGAGTGAGTGCAGATTTACAAGATCTGCTGATATACATTTTGTTCACTGGGGTCCATCTTTAGGGGGCTGCACTCTATCTACATCTGAGACAGTCAAATAATCCCATCTTGTAGTTCTTTGAAACCCAGTTAATTTATCAGTGGAAATCTTGGGCATCTGGAACTTTTGGGCACCTTTCACCCGATCCCAGTCTCTACTGACTATGCTGAAGAGATCTCTATTGACTGTGAGTCTCAGTGACAAGCTTAGATATTTTGTGTATCCCGAAAAGGACAAAAAGATGAATTCCAGCCTCTGACCACATATTCAAATTTTGAAGATGGACAGCCCCAGAGGGTCTATCAGATCATTAGAAGACAGGAGAAAGGAATTAAGACCTGTATTCAGGGATGGATTACAAATGTTAACTTCCTAGGTTATATTCAGGACTACCAGATTTACTACTAGATTTGTAAATGGAACTGCACTGGGCTCATATTTCCTTTTGATATTTCCATTTTAACTGTGCATGGGCAAGACACATTCAGCACCTTGGCTTTGCAGAACTAACTCCACAACCACCTGAAAAGGAATGATCCCATTTAGGAAAAAATCTCATGCAATTTATTCTTCCCATAATCAAATGAGAATAAAAGACTGAATTATGTTTCTCAAAAGCTGCGCTCAGCCCTGCCCTGCATAGGACATCCATGTGCTATCCACCCTTTGAAGCAGGACACAAGGTACTTACTTTAACCATTATGGGTTTGTTTTAAGGGAGCTAAGGTTCTGTAAACAAGACTGAGCAATGTTTTCTTTTGGCAACCCGCACATTTCGCAACAGCTTCCACAGGCTCTACCAGGAGAAAAACAAGTAGCCAACTAACAAGGAGAGAAAGGAAACACAAGCAGCAATGAGTGCTGCCTCCTCAAGCACATGGCAGTGACATGCTGGAGTGCCAGATGGGCTTCCTGAGGGAGAAATCCTCGTGGAATTTTTTACCAAGCAGCTCTGCTGAAAAACCTTGCAATAAAGCATTTGTTTTGAAGATATTAACTATCTCAATCATTCCTCTGAGTCATTATTCTAAAAGTATAAACACTAACTGTGCCTTATGGAATTAGACCAACAAGCTGCCCAATGGCCCAACAAGCTGCTTTGACAGTGCCTCTTCATAAGGTATTGTTTTAATTGCCTTTGCCTCTCAGTGTCCATCTGGAAACAAGCAGACCTGTGCCCTCTCTGCTGTAGGTGCTAGTGGACAAAGCTGCCAGGGAATACTGCTGACAAGAGCAAGGAGAGAAGGTTGTGTTACAAACTTGCATGTAGGTGGATAATAACACTCATTTGAACATTTTTGTGTGATTCTTTTGCAGCTATCTTCTTTAAGCAGCAAGTGAGCTGCTCCTGCATCCAACATCTTGTGGCTTAGCCTGTGAGCTTCTAGTACTCATCATACCAGTGCAAGAAGTTACTGCTACTGCCTGCTGGAGGTTGCTGCTCCCTCAGCTGAGTTAAACTACCCATATGAGTACACCCTAATCTGGCAAAGTCAGAATGTGTTGCATGGGCAAAATCTGATTATTTAAATCTGTATCTGAGCTCTTGTCCTGTTGAAACAGTACCCAAGTAAAAGCATTGTTCCATGTTCAGAATAACATTAGCTTTGAAATTATTTGCAGAAAACAGTGTCGAAACAACAGCATAGGTAAAAAGCAGGAGATATGGAATTTATCTGTTACAGTAGTCAACTTTTGCCTTCAAAAATAGGACTAAGAAGCCTAATTCTTTTGCACAGTTAGTCACCATGAAGAAGACAAGAAGACCCTACACATTCACAAAGACTTACTCAAGTCCTACAATACATGACTCAATTTATACTTGAGTGTTGAAAATTCAGGACTTAAGAGTTGGATGCATGCTTCTTACAATAATAAAAAAGTTAATGCTATGTAATGGTTTCTTTTTTGGTGTGTCTATTTTTCTTTTAATATACCACATAGCTCCATTCTTGAATAGAGTTGGTCAAAGAGCATACAAGACATTCTCCTCTTCCAAAACCTCAAGCAAACTACCATACCCAGTTCCACTACAACCTTGCTCCAAAACCGGATGCCAGTTATGTTTTAGGGGATGATATTCTCTCCTGTTACTTGCAACAGATTCCCATTAACAGTAGTGCACCTCAGCTTTGACAGAGGATTTCATCAGACAGTGATTAGTGTTCTAAGTCAAAAAAGCAGTTCTTTATAAAACTGTGTATATCAGGACCATCTGGAGACCCCCACTACACTGGTGCAATAAAATAAATTTTAAATTTCTATTATGACATTGTCCTTATAAGTTCAGTTCTTTCAACAGATGTATAAACCAATAACTTTCTCCGTGTTAAATATTCCCCAAAGAAAAGGAAATTGACCTCTTCAGGGATTTTCCAAGGATTAGAAAAATGTCCTTGCAGTATCTGTTTTCTATTATTGTAATTACTGAGGGTGATGATAATCCTTTCAGCATTATTGTTTCGATATGTGCATGATTTACAGTCGGACATCTAAGTTCACTTGATGCTGATGTTGAGAGCAGCACATTGTATCAGAGATAAAAGGAATGAAACAGACATGTAATCTGATAACTAACTTGTGAGTGGAATAGAAATGTGGTCTTATTTAACACGATTATAAATAGCTGCTTAAATTTCAAGTCATCAGTGGAAAGCAAATGCTCTGAGATGAATATTGTTAATAAACAATTTCACAAGAAATTCAGATCAGATGATAATATTCTAGCAAAGGGGAAAAGAGTTTCTACTGTGTACCCTGGCACAGGGTCCTGATGAAACTCCTTAGACAGACAAAATCGTCAAGGAGATCAGCAGGAAGTTTAAGGGAAGACTTGATGAGGAGCACTTGATGAGTGACATGGTCTAGTTGGTGGGGAGTTGGATTAGATGATCCTGAGGGTCCCTTCCAACTCGGAGTAACCTGTGAACCTATGAACCTGTGAAGTTCATGTAGATAAACAGCGGTAAAGAGCCTTTTAAAACATCTCTACAGATTTTTTGGTGGGGTGTGAACACAGGTACTATGACTTCTATATTTTGTAAAAGTATATAAGGCTTTGTTAGTAACATAGAAGTTTCATTATATTAATGTGGTTATATATCACTTTTGTATTTTGTAGAAGCATATAACACTTTGTTGGTAACATAGAAGTTTAAGTATATTAGTGCGGTTAGAACAAATGAGAACATTTTTATAAGGACATTGGTTTTCTCAACCTTGAGAGGGAATGCGAAGAGATAAGCTTGGAAGCAGGCTGGGTTGTAAATTATACATTTCTCATTTGAGCAAGGCTGAAGGGAAACTCCCCTGCTAGATGTGGATGGTATAGGCAATTAGTGGATGGTAGAGGCAATTAACACTCAAAAAGGATGCCAAACACTGAAAAACCTAGAAAAGTTCAAAAGTTCACCTGAAGAGGACTTGTTACTTCAGTCTCAAAGACCCCAAAAAGACCCCCAAATGAACACTAGAGAGGCAGAACAAGGGCGGAGACTGGGAGGAAACTTATGCTAAAGAGACACCGTCACTAATCTACATAAACCACTCCTATCCTCAGATACTTAATGTTTATGCATGTTTTCTTTAATGAATATGTATAATTATGTAGCATATAATGGGTGCCTGTAATGTCAGTTGTTAGGCAGGCAAGGAAAATTTTTCCCCCGACCTTGCAATGTTGCTATTACAGAATCACAGAATCACAGAATCAGTAAGGTTGGAAAAGACCATAGAGATCATCAAGTCCAACCTATCACCCGTTACCTAATCTAATCTAACCTGTTACCTAACCTGACCTGTTGCCATCCTACTACCAACACCTCATCCTACCCTAATATCTAGGTCATGTCACCAAGAACTTCATCCAACCTTTTCTTAAAAACCTCCAGGGACGGCGACTCCACCACCTCCCTGGGCAGCCCATTCCACTGAGAGATCACCCTCTCTGTGAAAAAGTTCCGCCTAATGTCAAGTCTAAATCTTCCCTGACGCAGTTTAAGACTGTGTCCTCTTGTTCTATCACTGGTNACTAGTGACCGGCCTCCAACCGGACACAGCACCATTAACCACCACTCTCTGAGCTCTGTTATCCAACCAACTCCTGATCCAGTCCACTGTAAACCCATCCAAACCAAAAGCCTCCAGCTTCACCAGGAGTTTGTTATGGGGGACAGTGTCAAAGGCTTTACTGAAATCCAGGTACACCACATCAACAGCTCTTCCCTCATCAACCAGGCGGGTCACCTGATCATAGAAGGAAATTAGATTGGTCAGGCAGGACCTTCCTTTCCTGAAGCCATGCTGACTAGGTCGGATCTCCTTACCCTCCTGGAGGTGCAACATCATTTTCCTTAAGATGATTTGTTCCATAATTTTGCCTGGCACCGAGGTCAGGCTGACAGGTCTATAATTTCCTGGCTCCTCTTTCCTACCCTTCTTAAAACATACTTACTCTAAAACTCTTTGGAGTCTTGGGGTCTGTTCTGTAAATCAGGTGGGGTGGGAGGGGAAGGAGGGCTTTGATAAATTGTGCCTACACAGGTGCTTGTGCAATCTGGCAGTATATAAGCTGCATCAGTGGGGGAACAGCTTGCTCAGAGAAGACATTTTCTGTACCTGAGTCAGGGGATGGGTTACCAACAACAATCTCTGCTCAAAATTGTTTTAAACTAACATGTGATGGGATCCGTTTGGTAAGATGGCAGTCAATTCCTAACATCTTACCTAGAGGCCCTGGATAAGGAGAAAAACAAGCCAGATATTTCAGATCTTCAGGGAGCTGTAATTCTTTTCAGGAGCTTTATGTGGCCACATGCACATGTCTACAGCTAAACTGGTCACCTTCAGCTCCTCTTGTCAACTGTGGTACGATGCTGGTACTTGCAAAATTTACACATTCAAAATTTACTAGAATAACAGAGCTGATTCTGGAAAATGGAAGTCCTACATCTCAACCTAATTTTTCTGAGATTTAATTTATTTTATTTTCTGTGTGTAACTGGACCATATCCTCATATGACAGTCATCATTATTGCTCCATGGGCTGGCCTGAACCTTTGTGATACATCTAGTTAGGTCACTAATTGATGATATGCTGTCTTACATCAGCTGGAAAGTATAGGCTTTTATCTATCCTTATCTGTGATCTGACTGAAAAACTACAGGTGGAATTATTCCCTTACAAGTATTGATTTATTTGAACTGGAGTTTTTACAGAAATCTTTAACTGGATTATGAAAAAATTAGAAACTTTTTCCATGAAGGAAAATACTATGAAAAAGAATTCTATACCATTGACAATATTTCATTTTGATAAAACCATAATAAATTGATTCATTTAGCTTTTTTGTGTATGTGACATGAAATATCCCAATACTTTAAAACATTTGATTTTAAAATTGTCTCAAAGCAAAAAAATGAAATATTACATTCTGAAAATATTAGCTGATTAAATGATGAGAACCTTTTTACTCTTTTCAAAGCTGGGGAAAAAACAAGTTTTGCAAAAAACAATCCAGTTTTTCAAAATAGTTTCAGTGGAGAGTCTTACAGTCTGACAGCAGATCTTTGTCCAGGTCTCCTTACAAACTTCTCTCCTGTATTTGAAATTCAACATGAAAAACCTTTGAAAATAAAAACTAGGGAGGAACAGAGTTGAACTTGTATTATTCCATCCTCTTTTTCTCCCTGAAGTAACACTGACATATTCTATTTAAAAATACACTTATCCATGTGTCATGAGATCAAAAAGGTGCTTAAATCATCAGCTGTCATTTATTTCATTAAACTGAGTGATTTAATAGTTATGGTTAATCTACATATGTATTTTTTTTTTTCTTATTGTGAACTGTGTTCTTGAAAATAGCCTGAAAGCTTTGTCCCACAGCAGCAACAACAACTAGTACACAGCAGCTCTGACATGCTATCAGAGCAATGGATCATTTTAAAGAGCCTGGAAATGATTAAACAAGGGTGCTGCTGCATGCAGTCTTTAATTGATTGATTTGAGTTTGTGGTCAGAAAATGACTGTCAGCTACAGCTTATCTGTAATTATCAGTAATCAAAACCAGACTTTTCCCTCTTCCTAATGCTGTAATGCTCTTTCAGTGTTTTTGACGTATGTGAAACTCAGGCAGCAGCTGCCTAACAGTGTTAGATTGAATAGCAGCATGCTCTGATAGACACTCAACTGAAAGAAATACCTTTGTACCTCTGAAATAATTGCTCTGAGTAAGGAGAATAGAAATTGGCAGGGAATTACATGAGGTTTTGGATGTTCTTTTCCCATTGTTCTAATGGAGAGGAAACAGCAGAGAAAAATCACATTCTTTCTTTCCCCACCCTTGTTGCTGTACAGGATCAAAAGCAATAAGAGTGCTCCTGGAGCAGGAACAAATTTTATTTCATACAAACACCAGCATAAACATGATATTCTCTTGGGCATCCCTTCTGAAATAATTAGAAAGACGTTTAGTATCCCATCTCAAAAAATGGGACAGACCGTCCAGGGAGCTGGTGGAGTCACCATCACGGGAAGTGTTCAAGAATGACTGGACATGGCACTTAATTCTGTGGTCTATTTGACAGGGTGGTAAAATGTTGGACACGATGATCTCAGAGGTATTTCTTAACCTTAATGATTCTGTGATTCTAAGTCCCTGAGAATGCTCTGAAAATGCCTTTTACTCCATAGCCTGAACAAGATGCTCACCCTGGTGAAGCTACTACGAGCTGTCAGTATTTTTGTTCCTTCAGAAACTGAAGTGATATTCCTGACATTTTTTGTACCCATCTCAAGAGGATTGATGCACACCAGGCTGAAGGGTTGAATTCACTTCTGCCAACTGCCAATGCATGTTTTTTGGGTTTAAAGAGGAGGGACAATTCAGGTTCAACTCCCTTTGAAAAAGTAAAAAACCTTGCTGAAATCATATTCAATTTATAGAATTCAAATTACTTGGTCACCTAATTCCAGTGAAGAATCAGGGATATAAATACTAAGTGATGTAAGATGCTACCTTTATCAAGAGTTAGGAATAGGTCAGAGGCTGGTGAGAGTGGAAGTCCCATCCCTTTGCAACCTGCCTTACTTTGGATGGTTTTAGAAAGCTTATGACTCAGTCTGTTGGTTAATGTGAACCCTGCAATGAAGCCAACTCAAGGAGTAGCTGACCATACACCTGAAGAACAGGTACCGCATCACTTACCATTGCAGTGCCCAAATCCCATTTAGATTTAACTATTAATATCTAGACTGAATTTCCTTTTCAGGACATGTACAAGATTGTGCTCTGTATATAGTACCTTGAGAACTATGTACTAATGAAAATTTGAATGCTTCCTCATTGATGACATTCTCTCTCGGATGACCACAACGGGATTTATTTCCACAGCGTGAGAAGCACAGGAAAATTGAGATGTGTAACAGTCAAGTTGGAAAACACAAATCCAATTTTTCTGGTATATTTCTGACTGGGTGGTAAAAAGAAGGGAAACTCAAAGGAGGGGAGGGTTTCTCATTTCCCAGAAGAGAGGAAAAAAAGTGTCAGGGAAGATGATAGGGTTGAAAAATATCTAGTATCTAGTATCTCATACATCCTGTTTGCTTGTGGTAACTAGCTCAAGTAATTTAGTGAAAAATGAAAGCTGAGATGGATTCTCTAGAAAACATATTTTCAGAAGAAGCAAATCCCTCTAATGTCTATCTCAATTTAAACATCAGTTAACTTTTTTTGGGGTGTCTAGAAAGATGTCTCATTAAATCTAGGTGAGGAAAAAAATAATCTTCTTCATCAGGTCAGTCATGAGAG
Organism: Pitta sordida; assembly: GCA_013390025.1. NCBI lineage: Eukaryota > Metazoa > Chordata > Aves > Passeriformes > Pittidae > Pitta > Pitta sordida. The sequence continues at coordinate 148,119 of WEKX01013157.1, forward strand.
CTTGTGGATGCATTCTATATTTATAAAAGCAAAAAAAATATTGTATTTGTTATTATTATATTTGTTAAGGAAGAGCTAAATAGCATTTCGGTTTCAATTTTTGCACTAAGACCTTCACCAGTTACTTTGGTGAAGATACCTAGAGAACCTGCATTTTCCATGGATGTCTCTACAGACTTCTGAGCAAGCATTCCGTAGGTAATATCATCTCCTGTTAGCTCATGCTGGCAGAGAAATGTATGCCTGCATGCTGTTCCTCTCCAAAACACAGAGATTCTGCCTGCACTTCCTATTTTCTTACTTAAATGCTGAAACTGCAGAGAACTTTCACCATGCTTGTCTGTCAGCTCACAAGTTGTCTCACAGAAACCTACGAAAGTGTTTGTGGTGAAAGATGATATGCACCATGCTGGACAGGGACCTGAACAACTAGAGCCAAAATGCTGAGATTAAACAGTTCTCATTGATCAGAGAGATTCACAGTCCAGAGCAGCATGCTGTAGCTCTGGATGGTTCTGGGCTTTCTATCAGGTCTCCTGCTCTTAAGTGAAATCAAAATCCAATAGTGGCAGCCCCACTAGCTTCCTCGCTTCTCAGAGTGGGCAAGACAAAAAGGTAAAGCCCTAGATCAAGTAATACATTTATCTCTCCTTTTGTCTTGGTCACTGTAAAACAAACAGTCAATATCACCACGTCTTTTCACCTTGTAGCAGAAAATACTGCAAAAAAAAAAAAAAGAAAGAAGAGAGGAATAGCATACTTGTGCTTTGATACTTGCAGAGAGAAGATACCTGCTGTTCTGTTGTTTCCTGCATCTCTTGGGGAGCTGTTGCATTGCACTGGATGTAAAAACTACACCAGAATATGTTAATATTCTGAAGAGAAGTTCCAGTCGAAAAAAATATTTTGGCCCCCTCTGAATTTCTATCTGAAGAGTACTTTAAGGATCTAGAGTTGACAGGATAAAAAATTTTTACTAGAGTTTTGAGAGTTTTGAAAGTTCAAGCTGGCATACAATGATCCCGTCTCTTAATCAGATCTAGATAGACATGGAAGGAGCACATTGTCTTGGTCTTCCATGTCTTGCACAGAGAGAATACATAGAACCAAGTTTAAATTTCACCTCTGGTTTTCCCAGGTGTCACAGTCCACCCAGCTAGGCTGGAGGTATGATGATTCATTTGCTGAATCTCAAAGTGCAAAAGAAAATTCCAAAAAGGGGGTTGGCTTTGGTCATACAATGAAGCTTCATTATGTGCCTGTAAAACAGGACCACAATAGGTGAAAGTGAAATAGGAAAGATAAAGAGAAAGGGAGAGAGAGAAAGAGTATATAGCTACCTTCAGAGCAACAAGTCCTCAAGGCGTCCCTACAGATCGTCGTTATGCAGGGTGGGAGAAGCTTCCAAAGTTCAGTTGCTAAGGGGCAATCTTTTATACTAGATGTTACCCTTCACGCCTCCTCTGTCCCAATCTGTCTTTCTCTGCCACATATGTCCAAGGAAGAGTGCCCGAGCCAAGGTCAGTTTCGAGTGGCCTTTTGCCAGGAAGTGTGTTTTCATATTGCAATGACAGGTCTGTATGATTCACAGCATATCCCATTCTGTCCCTGGATGACAAGGAGAAGGTACAGCATATTTCATTCTGTCCTTCACATGACGACGTATTGCTCTGGGGTATCAGCACCCTGGTTCCCATAGGAACCACATTCTAATCTCAGTCCAGGGAGCATCACTTGGCAGGCCAAATTCTTGTCAAGACCTTAGCCTTCGTTTTTTGGGGTGCCTATATTGTCCAAGTCCTTGATAACAGCATTGAGACAATATTCCTCTTCTGACATACTCTTACATCAGGTGACAGTATGTGTCACTGAAAAACTGTCTACATTTGCTCCTCTGAAATGCAAACTATATCCTAGTGAGATGTTTGCATGTTGTTATGAATTAAATGACAGCTGTTATACCCAGTGGCAAAACTAGAATAAATGAACCCTTGTAATGGCAGAGGAGTAAAATTAGTAACAACTAGAATTGCTGCAGCTTTTCAGGGTGCAGCACCTGCCATTGGGTGTTAGTGTGGGAGGTGAAATTGGAATAGGTTAGTCTGTGTTACAGTCGGGTCTCCTCTGCCATAGTACTGCAGTATTAATCAGGTCCTGCGTAGCCTGCCTTCTGCATTGCCTGGCAGCTCATTAATATGCAAATTTGCCCCGCACCTTCTCGTGGCCCCCATAGCCCCCCGACACTGTTTTGACGCAGCGATGATGTGTATTGGTGTTTCTGTCTGCACTTCCCAGTGCCTGCAGCCACCCCACAGCGGGGAAAAAACTCTTTTCTGCTCGACCGAGGACACTGGTGCGGGGAGATGTCCGCACTACTGTCCCGGTGGTATGGAGCAGTCCCAAGGGGAGGGGGGAGCAGGGGGGGGCCGCGGCGGCTTGGAGCAGAGAGACAGAGCAGGGCCGGGGTGGCTCGCCACGGGCAGAACAGTCCACCCGTGGTCTGTGCAGCACAGCGTGGGGGTTGTTTTTAATGTTCATGACTGCCTAATTGAATGTTCATGCGTGTCAGGTCGCACAAGCCCAGTTGAGAAAAAGGGCCTCCTTCATCGCTGAAAAATCATGCCTCTAAGATGTGAAGCCACAATAGAGGGGGGCACAAAGTGGAAAAGGGCCGACTGTATATCAGCCTCAGCTGGTACATATATTATGTCCTTAGAATCAGCATTTTCCATAGAAGCTGCATGTACATGTGCTAATGGTTCTTGCTACTAATCAGCACCTGAAGTAATGTGCACCAAAGGCAGTGGAAATACCCAACTGACTCCATCATTGCTGGAGTAGTTCCTGAGACTATGCACCTCCTCTAATTACTGAAGAGATGCCAGAAAACAAATGAAATCTCATGACTTTATAATTTGATACCAAAAACTGATAACTGTGCTCATCTAATTTGCCACCCTGTACAAAGCAAACCGCAGAATTTCTTTAAAATGTCTGGTTTGGATTTAAGCCTCACTCCTCAATGAGCAGTTCACTTTACTAAGCTCCCTGTAAAGTACTATTTAAAGCTGTTTCTAGTCTCTTTTTCATGCCTCATCTTCCAATTGATTGCTTCTCTGGAGCCTAAGATTTCCTCAGGAACATTTCATAGGTGCAGTTTCCATAATGTTATTGACCAACTTTGACCAGAATTCCCAAGACCTCAGAGACTTCAGTATTACATTTTATTTTTGTGTTTTATTGCAGGCTGTTTTCTTATATTTCTGTGTATAAAGATATAAGCTCCCACACAAAAAAAACCACAGACCACAGTAACCTCTTGGATGGGGGAAAAAATTCTCCAGCTGTTATGTCCATTTTTGGAAAGCCTATGAACTACTCATAATCTGAGTTCATCCAAAACTATTTTTGAAGTCTAACTGTCAGCATTTTTGTCTCAGCAATATTTGTGTTCTTCACTGAAAGTCACTAAATTAGGACATTGTGGCACTAAGCTTTCAAAAAGAGGAGTCAAAAATGTTTGTGTTGAGTTGAATGTACTTTTAAAATGAGAATATACTTAGAGAGAGCTTACCTCCCATCCCGAGAAAAGAAGCCATGAACGCCTGACTTGCTTATTTCTCATTGTAAAATAAGATAGATGACAGTTTTGGGTTTTGTCTTTTTCTAATCTTAATCTGCATGTTTAATTCTTCTCTCATGTCCATGTAGGATGACAGTACATTGGTTATTGAGAGCTAATAGTTGCAATTTTTACTTCTGAACAGTCGATCAGACTTAGCCAAGACAACCAGAAGAATGTGTATGTTTGCCATCAAATTTAGACCTCAAAAAATATTTCTCCCTTCCAGTTTTCTGCCATTTGCTAAGACTCACCAATTCTGAATCTTGACAGGCCTCTTAGATAAGTTTCTTTTATTCCCTGTGGGTAAATCATCGTCTCTTTGTACACTTTTGTTATTAGTATTGTTGCTGCTACTGTTCCTTTTCTTACTTTTTTGCTGCCTCCAGCAAATTGCTCTTATCTCAACCCTTGAT
>WEKX01013157.1:171989-202420 GCA_013390025.1 Pitta sordida
TAATTCCTTCCTTCCTTCCTTCCTTCCTTCCTTCCTTCCTTCCTTCCTTCCTCCCTCCCTCCCTCTCTTTCTTGTTTTTCCTCCACTTCTCTTGAACAAGGCAAATGTTTCTTGATAAACAAGAACAGACTTTTTAGATTTCTGTCACTCGCTTTTCTCTTACCGGTGCCTCTGATCTGAACCAAGTAACTCCAAGCAATGTACAGGTATGATTATGTTAACCTTGGCTAACCAGTTTAATGCTGGCAAAATTGTTGCCTTTCCTAAAGCTGCTGCAGTGTCAGAATTTCAATCTCAGCTCAGTCATGAGGCTGTAGGTCTACCACACACACATTTAGTCAGACCCTGGGTCAAGGTAAGTCCAAGCAGAGCAACTGAAATTATGCAAGACAAAAAAATCCTTTTATTTCTGAGTCAATAGTATTGCAACCATAAAAGAGCCACTTTTTTACAGATGTAGACTGAAATCCTGGCCCCAGAGATAGATAGGAAAATCCTCAAGAGTTCAAAAGGCAAAAGGTTTTACCTCTAGACTTCTTGCTTACCAGATGTGATCATGAGTTTCTACAGCAAACTCCTTAATTAAAAAATGCTTACCTATGACAAGAGCAAGCTACAAGTAGGTTACAGAGATTCGAAAAAGTTTTAGTAGGAAAATAATATTTATAAAATTAATTATATTCTTATGGTGAAAGGGAGTGGTACAGTAGTTGACAAAAAAAACCAAAACAAAAAAACACAACAAAAACTCACAAAAAGAATAAGAAAAGAACTCACAACATTTGAAAATGTTGTTTCATGGATTTTATTGTATTTTTTCAGGTTTTTCCCTTTTTTATTCTTTCTTCATTTTCCCTTTAGAAATGAAAGGGAAGCTTAATTAAAACAAGTTGTTCTGCCAGAAGCAGAGCTAATGAAACTTCGTTTCCTGTGGGTTTTCATCCTGTATCCCCTGCTGTGATAACCCTAGCTCAATTCTCGTATCTTCTATGGCTACCCTTGCAGGTCCCAAAAAACAACCGCTCAAATTCCCACACTCCCTATAGATCCCCACCATGTTCTTAAAATCCACGCTCCACACATGTGCTATCGTGTCCTCAGTTCCTTCCTAAACCACTGGCTTTGTCAGAAATTGTACGACTTCATTATCCTTGTGACTGGCACCAAGCCAGTTTGCTCATGTGTCTTCAAAGCCAGTATTTAATCTTCATTCCAGTGTCTTGCATTAATCTGAGTGTAGCCTTATAATGTTAGACATGCAAAAGAAACATGAGAACCTATTAATGTGAATGAAAATATAGGAAATGCATTCCAGAGTAGCACTCCATAAGAGTTCACATCTAACGTGGACCTGTTAAATATTTTACTGTGAAAAAGTGTTGCAACTGCATTGGCACAGACAGCCCAGTTTATGATCCAGGCCATGGGCCTGCTGTATAAATTACTACTGGTTTTCCTGAGAGGGTGAGGAAACGGGGAACCCAAAGCCTGGGAATTCAGTAGGTGGGAATCAAGCAATAAATCAATAAATAAATATTTCAAAAAGAAAAGTGCTTGTGTTTGCAGAAGCAACAACCCAGAGCGGAAAACCCCCTGTGCTCTGTGCCTGAAGGGTACAGTGAGACTCCTGGCAGTATCAAGACGTGGACCAGATTTTGAGTTTGTGTGTCCTCATCAGGGACATCTAAGAGATGGTATTAGTATGCCTGGCTTGAATCCCATACACTGCCTCTTCTCTTGGTTTTGTTTCTGAAGTATATGAAGTCATGCATCATCAACTCAACTCCATCAGGATGGCTTTTCTTCAGGAATGGAAATGATTTTATGCATTCCAGCTTCAAATAGATAGGATAGGTTGTGAGCCTGATTGCAGACCTCAACTTTTTCTGAAAACCCAGACCTTTTCAAGTGCTTCTCCTTGGTCCTCCAAAAAGCAGAGACACTGGAAGGCGTCAGTCACTTGTGAAATATCATTCAGGATGGGAAGGAAGGTGCCTGAGAAGGATCAGCCTTAACTTCTGAAGTGTGGTCAGAAGCAAGGCAATGCAGGCAGGCTCTGCAAATGCTCTGAGCTGGTGTGAGCTCTTTCACTCTGCTTGCATTTGAAGGCAACTCAGATCCTGTAAATCCCATTATAAATCACATTTGCCTTTGGGCCCTGCAGACAGGCAGAGAGCACGGAATTTTACACTGGTAAGCTTTCCTAGTGCTCAGAAGCATCATCAGGACCAGCTCACATCTTTCTCCAAAAGCCCTCATAGCCATCCCATAGGAAATAGCCCTTTCTACGCATAACAGAGTTCCTTCTACCCCTAAACAAAGGACCAGTGAGGGACTCTGAGGAAAGCTGTTCCTAAAATATTATCTATGGAGTATTTTCCATCCTTAACTGACCTTATACAAATAAATAAGCTGTTGGATATTCAGCAGCTGCTGGCCCCGGGGTAAAGATCTGTTCCATCTTCATGGTTGTGAACAGCATTAAAAGCATTGTCTCAGTGTATTACGCATGATTTCCAGTGTTTCTGCTTTAGCTAGTGAATCCCAGCACCTGCAGTGCATCCTGGCTACCTCCTGGCTAGTCACTCCCCCTTGAATGGAAGCAAGAAATATCAACATGTATTTCGAAGATGGAAAAGTAAAGAGAAAAGGAAGTTATGTGATTTTGACTAAGGCAAAGGAGGCAATCAAATTAGAATATGGCTCCTCAATGCTTGCCTTTTTCCACTAAGCTGCTTGACTCTACTTTGTGTTTTTAAAATACTTTTTCACGAGCCAAAATTTACTCCAGTCAAGCTAAAAGAACAAAGTGTGCATAATAAGTATGTGAGAGAGCACATTTGCTAATACATTTCCCCTCTTCTTTAAGGACAAAATTCTTACAGTGTGTGTCAGTAATTCTGAAACAGGGTTGGAGAACAAAAAGATGAGAACAGTTTTATTCTGGGAGGAGGTTGAGAAAAAATGGAAGAAAAAATTAAGGAACCTACATATTCAAGAAATACTAACATAAATATAATCATCTGATGTTCAGAGGAGATGTCAAAATTAGCAGAAAAGACAGTTTTGCTGAGAGCAGCAAGCTGAGGCAGTACATGAAGCAAAATGACTGGCACCAACCAACAGCATGAATTAATTCTGGAAATATTTGTGGGATCTTCTACAATGCTTATCACTCAACAGTAAGCCATCTAAGGTAAGTATCCAGAAATACTGTGGAGGAAGGAAGGAATATGGTGTTTGAAAATTTTTTCAGGGCAAACACTGTCATGAGCCCTGCTAAGAATTTATTTCTTGTCTCCAGGGAAATGCAAAATTTTCATGTTTCTAGGATATGATCCTTGATTCACGCATTTTGTATTGCATAGGTTAGCTGAAGACATTTGGATCTGAAACATAATTTATTTTTCCATAAGTAGGATTCTAGCTAAAAAAGGTGCCCCTTTTTACGAATATATCCATAGAGAATGCTTCATTGTTCTCTAATAATAAAATCCATGGACAGATAATGGTGAACAATGTACAGTACAACACTGCTTTTAAAAGGTGAACTCTCCCTGTATGGCAGCTTGCAGAGAGAAACATAAAGATGGAGAGATACAGTAGAGAGAAACATAGACAACAGCAACTTTCTAGGGGTGGAAGGAAGGAAATAGTCTTCCATCTGAGTCTCAGAGGGGTGCCTTGCTCCCCACAGGATAGGTACACCATTCCTGAACAACCCAGAGGGGAAAACAGGGGGAAACCACAGAACTTGCATAATTGCACTTGAAAAGAGAGGAATTGTAAACAACCTGGGTGCACAGTTCAGAGGTCTTATTCCTCCATGCTCTGCCCAGGCACTTTGAGGGAGCAGGAACAATTACAATTGCAGCGAGAGTAAAAGAGTGCAGGGAAAGTGCCCAGGACAAGAGAGGGACTCCCAAAAAAAACCCTCCTTCAGAAGAGGTGATTGAGGAAACAGTCAGGGCTTTAACATACAACCATGTGTGTGAATCTCAAGCAGAGAAGTGAGTGCTGACTTCAAACTGCAGAGCTTTTGTGAAGGGAGAAAAACCCCACTACCTCTTAGATCTGGTATAACTATACTTCCACTTGCCACATCTTATATCCTGCTATAATTGCATTCCAGTGAGCCATGCCTCTACTGCATATGTACTTCCCAGCCTGCCCATATACTTCTTAAGTGGTGAGTTCATCTAAATCATCCCTCTCATTTACCTCCTACAGAAACTATTCATGGCCAGTCTATTTCTGTTCTGACCAGATCATTGATGCTCCACAGGACTTTGTGGAGCCAACCCTACCGAGATAATTGTCAGATTTAGAAATGGTTAAGAAAAGCTCTTGCCAAAAATATTTATTTGGTTAAAAGAACCCAAGAGATTCTCAAATTATTGTGAACAGCACGTGATTGGTTTTGCCAACATGTATCCTCAATTCTTATATCTTTTTATATAGCTACAGGCACCAGGCACATTAACCTTTCTGAGGCCATACTAGTTTCAATCTATATCAGAGAGAAAAAAGCTGACAAACAGACACAAAGGTGAACTCAAGGTGTCTTGAAAGCCATGTACAAGTTTGTTCATGTCCAGAAATACTCAACGCTCACAGTGAGAGAACAATGAATCAAAGTTGATCATGGCCAAATTTCCAAGAGCTTCATTTCCACGGCAGAAGCCAGACTTTCAAAACTTTTTCTAGGTCTCTAATTAAAGGGCTGCACGTTGATGCAGCATCAACCCAAATGGCTGAGGCCACTTGACAGTGTGGCCACTATTTTAAATATCCAAGGAAGTGCAAAATCCTTATAAAAATCACAGCTAAAATGTGCTGGCTCAGAACATTTGAGAATTAAGTATGAAAAGGTGAAAGAGACTCCACTACTTTAAACACAACTTGTTCAGAGGTGATCACTCACGTAATTCAAAGTCCCTGTGATCCAAAGCAAAAAGTATGTCTGTATTCAAGATTTTTCAGAAATTCATTTTTGGTGGAGGATATCAGCATTTTGCCTGCATGTGTGAGAGGTGTAAGTAGAATTAATTGACATTGCCAAAATTTTAAAATCAGCATGAATTTGAATGAAGAATAGAAAGTGTTGTTCTCATATGGAGTTCTTGTCCTCATATGGCACCTGTCATCATATGAGCTGGGACAGAGTTACAGCTTTCTGTAGCTTCTGTTCCTTTCTTTGCAAGGAAAAGGGAAAAAAAACAGGTATGTCAACATACAGTCTTGTGAGTGGGGAAGATAGTAACAGATAGTATCTGATAGTATCTAATAAAATATTTTTGAAGTTTTTGAAGGCTATTCTAAAAGAATGAAACGTAATTTGGAGTGATCTAATGGGACATAACTGTGAACTATGGAACAAAAGCACAGGAAGGAAAATACAAGATAACTGTGAGGAAAAACTTCCTAATGTTGTGATACACAGCCTAATACTGTGGAATAATCTTCTAAGAGAAGAGGTGGAAGCCCAGCTGAATGAGTAATTTTAAAATCAAACTGTAGGAAACAATTCAGTGTTGGCAAGGGGAATGGACAAGATGACCTCATCAGCCTTTTCCATCTCAGATTTCTATGGTTCTGAGGACAGAAAACAATAAAAAGACACTGCGTAGAATAAATCCCACAGAGACATGCAGTGGGATAAGTGGGGTTGACTATTATAATAAGTAGATTGCAAGAGAGAAAGTGAATGAGGAAAACTGGATATAAGAAGAGATGATGTCATCAGTGTGTTCAGAATTGAGACTTAGAGGCATTGATAGGAAAAGTCCTGGGCAACGAACATAAAATCAGAACAGGCCAGGTTCAAAGAGATAAAAGGCATCAGAGTGTGAGGTAGGGAATCTGGACAACTTCACATGGAATGCATTTTCACTTAGCAGGTGCCAGGTGCGCACAGCTCTGACTCATTAAGAGATGTCAAGTGTTAGGACAAAGCCATTTTTAATACTAAGAGATTATGTGGGAATTTAAGGATGATGCCCAGGTAATTTGAAAGGGTGTGATACAAGTATTATTCTTTTGCTTCACATCTGCAGGGCTGGCCAGAATTTGCAAAAGTAAAGGAAGTTATCAGTCATCTGGCTGGAGGACTCAGGATGTGTGAATTTGTCTTCTGAGGAAATGCCATCACAGACTATTTTCTTAGCCAATGACAACAATTAAGCACTTATGGTTTCCTTTTGCCCATACCACATACAAACCTGGTTGTTTAGTACATATTTATTAGAGAACAAAGAACTACTAGAAAGCATAACATTCAGAATTCACCTTGATGCAGAACTATCACAGAATCACAGAATCAGTNTATAATCCTATACAAAAGTATATAAGTAACTATACAATTATTTTCTTTCAGGGAACTGAAGGTAGACATCACCTTCATAACCAGTATGAATATTCGAATTGTCATTGTGAAACTGAAAATATAATGTATTTTGGTCATTTGGGGGAGGCTTGGAAAGGTTGAGAGTGATCTATCCTTGTTTTTTGCGAATGGTTTTATGGTTTATAGGTATTCAAACCCATTCTGAGGCAGATCTCAAATTGTATTTGTGATATGTCTTGTATCACATGTCCTGAGGTATTGTTTCTGCTTGTTGGGTGGATGTCTGAAACTTTTTAAGCAGTGGTATAGCAAATGGTGTGTCACAAACTCCATTGTTCAAAGTTCATGAAAATTAAAAAATGCATAGATGTTTTCATGAATACACAGTGAGCTTTGGAGAATTTGCAGAAAACAAATACTGTGGGCCTCCCTATTACTAACAGACACAAAGAAGCTAATTCACACTAATCTAGTGTGAATAATTCATACACTAACCAATTCTTCAATCATTTTCAAGGCATGAAAACAAAAGCGCATAATGGCCCAAAAACACTATGCGATTCAATTAAGAACTTAGAATTGAGTCATTAATTACTGCAGTAATGATGCCATCATAGTTGTTAAAGTACATGTTTAAACTGTAAGAAATAAAAGCCACTCTTCTCTACAGAAGGAAGAGTTCCTTACTATTTTGGTCAACATACTAAAAGTATATGGGAAAGTCCATATTATCCCAAATAAGAAAGTCAATTCTCAGGAAAAATATGGAAAGAAATTTAATCCATGCAGAGGTGCCTTTATTGTATGTATTTTGTGCTCATTTTTAGAAGTGCCATGATATTAGTAGCAGTTGCAGATATTCATTCCCAAAAGAAAGCAAAACAGAACGCCTTATTTAAAAAATAGGTTATGAAATACTGTCATATATCTAAATATAATGAAGTCTGTGCTATCACGTAATACATATTGTTTGTAATATATTTTTTTCTGTCATGGAACTCATTATAACATACTAGCAAACTCATCTACTATTCAGTAACTCTTAAAATATGATTTACTCTTCCCTAAGCTCTTGATCCTCATATTACATATTACAGTATATTACAGCAATATTACATATTACAGTAATGCCCCGTTACTCGTGGGCTGTTGGGTCTGGCCCTCTTCACGTGAGTCCTGGAATCTACAAAGACAGCGAACCCACTAAGTAGTCAAGTACGCCACGCCCGTAGCTACGCCCCCTCCCCTAATAATGTCTGGAGAACAGTCCTGAGAGCGGGGCTTGTCTCAGATGTCTGGCTGTGCTCCACCGAGGCGGGCAATCGCTGGGATGGGGGATGAGTGCCAAGGTTGGCACCGAGTGCCGAGCGGCGGGGCTGGGACTGGCACCACGTGTCGAGTGAGCGGTGGGGCCAGGGCTGGGCTCTGCCAGGACCTGCTTGACTGTGGGCACACAAAGGGCACCACAGGGGTGGGGGGGGGAAGTGCCTCCCGCTCTCACACAGACACACACAGTTCTCCTGCAGTCTATGCCAACCATGCAGACACCCCGAGGGCTCCCATTCCCTCTGCCCGTAACCGTTCCCGCAGCTTCTCCAGCTCTGTCCTGCCGTGGCGCGAGTGCCTGCCTGCCCCTTGCCCTGGCTCGGCATGGTTGGGTGCTAGCCCCTGCGGGACAGGGGAGGATGCCTCCCACTTTCACGTACAGACACACACAATGGCAACACCGTCACCCCGTCTTGTAGCCAGGCGGAGGAAAATTCCAGGTGTGCAAAAACACACATTTATACTAAAAGCCTCCCAACCGTGCCGCGCCAGCTCCTGGCTGGGACCAATTTACATATTGATGAGCAGACTGGCTTTGCGGTAGGTTCTGCGCATGTACCAGATCCCACAACTCGCTGGAAAATCAACAGCAAGTATGTGGATCCTGCAAATTACGGATCATGACTACGCAGAGGATCACTGTATCAAGTTGCTATTTACTTATTATAGTTAGTTTTCTTGATTGTCATTGTGAATATACCTTATTTGATACCATAATTACAAATAAAAGCTGCACAGCATTCTATAATGAAGTGACATGAAGTCCCTTCAAGCACTTTCCAATACAACCACTGAAACATTATTTTAGAAACTTTCCCTTAAATAAGTTAAGTAATTTTGAGGGCAGCTGGATGAGGGAATGTTGCTGCCATCAGCAGAAGTTAGAATATCCATTCCATAAAATGCATTCTAAAAGCTATGTAATATGGCAGGGTATCACCAGGCAGAAGTTTGAAAAGGGGAGTTACAAGGGGACCTGAAAAATATATGTTTTTGTAGAATATTGAATGACTGAGGAAAATAGAAAAAGACACATTATATAAAAACAAAATCAAGATTATATTTTTGTGCAAGAAATGAACACATTAAATAGTGACTGGAGTTCACAGAGGGTTTCCTCAGTTTTATATATCATTTCATAAAAATGGATATGTTTTTCTTATACAGTATTTCTAAAAAAAAAATCAATATTTTCATAATGAGCCATCTTGAAATACTCCCTAGATGTGTACAGAAAGGAATTACATTCACTGTTGGGGTGCACTAGAAAAAGGAATCTTAATTCATTTCCAAAAGCTCTTTGAGCTGTGGTTTTCTAGAGTGTTGTCTCTCCCTTATACTTTTTGCCTAGTATATGTAGTATAATGAGCCTTTTGCTTGCTGCAGTAAGTGTGTTTTACTTGAATTGAGACTTTTTTCCTAACATGACACAAGGTAAGCTTGTGATGCTATTATTTAATTATTCAGCCCTTGAGCTGCCTGTTACAGTTCAGCTTAGTTATTGCCAGAGAGAATAAATTTAGTGGTCTAAATCTGATGTTTGAACAGACATCCTGGAACCATAAGGTTTGGATATTGGCAGAGCAAAGCAAGTTATTCATCCTTCTGTGATTGTTCGGTTTTACTACCAAGCAGTTTATTTAAGAGGGGGTTCAATAATTAAGCTGTGCCCTTATAACTCAGAACTCATGAGACTGTTCCAGTGTCATGGGTCAGAGTTTCCCATTCATCCACTTCTGGCTGTTATGCTATTCATTTTCTGTCATCTACTTCAGGGACAGCAGCCCTGTACTGTGAAAAGTAAAGCACTGTGGAGCCTTTGCAATGAAAAGTGCTACACCAAAGTTTATCATAATTATCATTAACACACATATGAGCCACTTAAAATGTGTTCTGTCCAGACCACAGTTAGATCCAAGACTAATCAATTGACTTGCAATTTATAATCCTGTTCTCAGATAACTTTGCAGCGCTTGGGTGCTGTTCAGTACCTTGTGCATTTAATTCTCAAGGCCTGTGGTGATATTGCCTGTTACCATGATTTAACACTGACTAATAACTTGCTATTCCTGGCAATACCAGCTATTAGTCAAAAGAGGGAAAGGATTGAAAACATAGCTGGGACATTCTCTGCTTGTTTTTTGTGTTATTATGTAATAGATTCTGATGGTGAATATTCATACATATTTTATATACTTTAAAAAAAACAACTTTATGGTTGAAAGCATATTTTGGCCCAGTGAGGATATCTTCACACACCCATACATGAGCAGTCTCTATAGATGAGCCAACAGAAAAAGTACATAGAGAAATGTTTCTGTGCATATACTTGTGTGTATGTATACATACATAATGCCCATAAAGTATTTAATAGCAAATGTCCTTAGGATAACACTCTTAAGTGCTTTACAGGCTGTATGTTCATGGTACAATCAGTGCTGAAACACTCCCTCGAGTGGAAAGCAGCAGACGTTCTGCATCAGCAGCACTACACAGCTGTGTTTGCGGAAAAGGAAGTGAAGTCTTCCAAATTAAACTGTTGCAAAATTTAGATAGGCAAAATTCAACTACCAGAGTGGGACTTGGCTGGCATTCTGAGACCTTAATCCTCACTCGTGCAAAAGGTCCCGCGTGACCTTGACAACCACAAATGATCAAGTTTTACATCTCATTCAGGAGATAGTAACATCTGCATCTCAGCAGAGGCATTCACGTTGCACAGCACTGCCCTGACACCAGAGCTTTAGTAATACACCTTCCTATTCTGGCTGTTACTTCTAATTCCAAGGCTGTATTTTAGACTTGCTTATCTCTCTTCTATCCACCACACACTTCATTTGTCATCTTCAGAACGCACAAACAGGCACAGGGCTACTGATGTTATTATAGGAGGATTTTATAGGGAATGGGATGAAAGAGAACATCTGACATCAGCTTTTTTACATTGTGGCAGTAGTTCTCATCATACAGGGCTGAGCCAGAAAAATAAGCTAAAAATATGAAGAAAACATTAAAAACCTAATACATGCAAGCTGTGTTGTTAAAAACAAAACAAACAAAACAAAACAAAAAAACCCCACAAAAAATTATGGAAGTCTTCCCAGGTGACACAAAATGTATACACCAATCTGGGAATGCTGGGAAAATCTTGAGACAGTACAAAAGAGGAGAACTTGCAGCTTGGAGCAAAACACTCATTGGGGCACTGTGGTGGTTTGACCCTGGCTGGATGCCAGAGATTAACCCACAGCCACTCTCTCACTTCATTCCTCCCCCTCCCCTCCACCCCCCTATACAAACAGAGGAGAGGGGAAAAGAAAAAAAAAGGAAGGGTTTGCTACAGCAGCAATGAGGACTATTAGAAAATCCTTTACTGTCACAGGCAAAACAAACTCCAAAGTGGGGATGTAATGAATATATTTCTAACAAGATCAGAGCTTAAAGTGAGAAGTATGTCATCCTAAAGGCAAGCTTCTCCCTCACCCCTCCATCCCTTACAACAGATACCACATTCCCCTTTTCCTCCAGGAGGTTGGGCAGGGGACAGCCAGGCAGTTGGTGTTTCTCTGCGGCTGCTCAGGGGAGGAGGCCATTTCCCTGCATTCCATGGGGTCCCTCCCACAGGAGAAAATCTTTCACGGCTGTCTCCAGTATGAGTCCAATCCCAGGGGCAACAGCTCTTCCAAACTCTGCTGCCCATGGGTCACTCCACAGGGTGCAGTCCTTGAGCACTGGCTGTTCCAGCATGGTCCCATTCCAAAGCACACAGATCTTATCAGGTAGAGTTCTGTTCCAACGTGGACTCTCCTCTCATGGGCTACACGACTCTGCTCCAATGTGGGCTCCAACGGGCTGCAGCCTCTCTCCAGCATCCACCTACTCCAGTGTGGACTCCCTCTCCACAGGCAACAGGTGGAGCTTCTGCATCCCTGTGTGCATCCCTGTGTTCTCTCCATTCCATGGGCTGCAGGGGGACAGCCTGCTTCACCATGGTCATCACCACGGACTGCAGAGAGATACCTGGAACACATCCTCCCCCTCCTTTGGCCCTGGCCTTTGTGCCTGCATTTGCTGTTACAACTTCTGCCTCTTCTCAGGCAGCCATATCTTCTTGCTGTTCTAACTTTTTTCCCTTCTTAAATGTGTTATAATATATGACACAGAGGTGTCTCTATCTCTCCTGATTGGCCTGGCCAAGAGCTGGCTGGCATTGGCTGTGCTATGAGGTAGGCTTTCAGCAACTTCTCAAAGAAAAGCCTCCCCCATAGCACCCCCCAGCTGCCAGAAAACCAGCCACAGCAAACCCAATACAGGCACCCAAGAGACCTCAGGTGAATGGATGACAGCACAGCTGGACTGTGATGAACAAAGTCATCCTGGAAGTCAGGTAATCCAGACTGACATTTGAACTCAAGCAGTGCAAGGCACAATGGAGCCTGTTTCACACTACTGTGACAGAAACAGAAACATAATTGAAATTACTAAGATGATGCATTTTCAACTTAAACCAGTGTCTTCACTAGCAGTGCCTCTAGGAAAATTTATCCTCTGCCAGCAATTCCTCTTACCTGCCAAAATCTGTTCCACTGAGTTTGGAAAGGGTTTCTTTAGAACTGAATTTACTGTGGAAATATCTTTTTACTATTCACCTACTTTCTACAACACCAAAACTCTTGTTTCTAAAGCTGGATAAACTGAAATTTTGCAGAACAAAAAAACAAAATTTTAAACACTGTAATGAACAAAAATTATTTCCTTGGTTTAGTTGGTTGGGTTTTGCCATCACAAAACCAGAAAGACTACAGGAACACATTCCTCACTGTTTGAGTACAAGGCATCACATTTCGACTAACATTGTTCAGGAAGGTTGTCCCAGGTACATAAAGTGACTACTCAAGAACAGGACACAAAACACCCCATTCACAAGCCAAGACAATCACAACATTTTGACACAAGAATTTGTAATTGCCCCTTCCTTAAGAAGAGAAAAATATTTATATATTGAATGGTAAAATCCCTCCAATCTTTTAGAACCGTGTTAATTCTTCATTTATTGTATTAAGCGTGTCCTAAATTCACTCATCAGTCTGACCATTGTATTAGGCTCTTATTCCTATGCAAAGCTGAGCTGATAGTCTTTTGAAGCTGCCATTCTCCACAATAGTTAGGAGGAGGGAGGAGGAAAGAATGGGGAGCCAAGAACCAAGGAGAAGGATGTAGTGGAATGAAAGATGATCAGGGAAGGGAAAGGGAGAGTCTGTTTTGTTAATGCTGCTCTGGCCACCTCTCATGTCTTCCTCTTGAATTTTTTAAGTTCTTCAGCTGCATGTATTTAGCTTTCTGGCTGCTCTTGGTTTTTTGCTATCCAGCCTCTCTCTTCGCATCTACTCACTTTCTTTTTTTTTTCAAGAAACTTGCTTAAGCTTTTCCGGCCACGTCTCTCTCACATTGTGTGGCCGCTTGTCTCAGCTTCCTTGCCAGGCTCTCAACCAGGGCTGCTTGGCTTAGGCCTCCCTCTACTGCTAGATTCTATTAGGAATCTGCGGAAATCTGCAGCATGGTATGGGCATAGAGCATCAAACAGCTTCATATAGACTGCTAACAAGGCAAGGTGATGAGGACCAATCTGCCTGGCTCCTTTCTCTCCTCACAGATCACACAGAAAAAATGTGCCTGGAGAAATCTGTTGTGTCCTAGCCCTGCCTCTCCTGGGGTATTAATATGCAGTAATGGATAAAGCAGCCAAGGGCAACAGCTCCTAAAACACTGCCTGAGCCAGGATAGAGGTCTACAACAGGCAACATACAGTTTAAGGTAGCAACCTCCATATGCTCTGCTATTGAATACTTGCAATTTAAGACAGTTCATGTACACTCATATGCATTTGTCTATCTACTAGCCAGTCTATCTATAATGTGTGACACAAAATATCTATATATAAAACTTTTCTAGAAACTTTGTACACTCATCTGTGTGCATAGTTTTAGAGTAGGAAGTTATGAGAATTATGAAATCAGGTTTATAAAACTACTTCCTGCAGCACAGCCTCATCATTCAAAAGCAATTCACCAATGCAATTAAATAGAAATCTTAAACATACACTTTGGTAGGAGAAAGGCACTGTTTGTATCACTTGTAGTATTTGTTCTGAAGTGCAAAAACTGTTCCTACTCTAATGAGAGCAACATAAAAATCATTTACCTATTAATAAAGAGCAAGAGAACAGCAATGTCAAGGATGCAGTTACATACACATATTAAAGCAAATCCATCCCAGAAGGCAGGAAAGAGAGAAACTCTCCACTCCAGTATGTAAATAGATGAAAAATGGATCAACTCATTGTATTTCTCCTTCATCAGTATATATACACAAAAACATGAGTTCCATATACTGTATATACTGTTCATTACTTGCACTGAGAAACTATTGAAGGGTTGGATTGCCCTATTTGCTCCCACTGTATTCTCCAGTTCTTTTAGCCAGAGACTCCTCACAGACCCTCAGCCCCTCTTGCAGCAGAGCATGGTCTACAGAAGTCTTGTACACTCATTGATGCAAAGTCCTGGTGACTAGGGTAAGCAGGGAGCTCTTGAGAAAATCCAAATTCCCCTTAAACTGTTTAAACTGGTTTTTATTATTATTTGTAGCAAACCCAAACCTGTTCCCTTCTCTGGCAAGCTCTCTGTGGTATTCCTCTGCTATCTCCATTGTTTTTGAACATAGTCCCAAGTGTTGTCTGACTTTTAATCTGTGTGTTTACACTGAAGATGATAGTCAAAACACACTGGAAATACAAGGAAAAATATTGGCATTTTTTAGCATTTCAGAAAAGTGTGAATTCGGCCCTCGTTGCAATGCTTTTACAGTTTCAGGCTGGAATAGAGTTAAAACCCAGTATTCCTCTCATCAAAGTCCAATGTAAATAACCCTTTGCACCCATGACTGTACATTTAATTAAAATTATCAATATTTTTAAAGGCCTGCTTTTCTCATAGGACCTTAAAGAATTAGGTAGTTATATGTTGCAAAGAAATGAATCTTTCTATACATCACCAAAGGTCCACTACTTCTTGGATGGTCCTTGAAAGAGGGTTAACAGCATATTGAAAAAAGGAAATAAAAATGAGTACATCAGCTGGAATCAGAAAACTGAAGAGTATCTGTACCATACAATTATTTAAACTAGAATTCCTCCAGAACACTGAGATGAATATAAATCTGGCTATTCTTGGATGTCTTGTAAATGACCGAAACTCAGATGTGACAAATGATTGATCCATACAGTGGAATCATTTTTGAAAGCTTCAGTACAGATTAAAATGCTTACATATTGGAAAGATTTGCACGTATCACTTTCTTCTCCTTCATTTATTTTGTTTTAGCACTGCAGGTGTGCTCCATATCTTGTAGACAGGTAATAAAGCCATCAGACCCCAAAATCTTGCAACCTCAAAAGACAAAATAGGAAATGAAAGCACGAAATATACTTTATTGGTTTCGTTGTCCATAATTTGGTTCAACTATCTTTTGACATGGAAAATAGTGGACCATACCTTTCTATAGCGTCTAATTTCTTTTAAAAAATCAGTGTCTCCAAGTGTTCTAACATACTCATGGGCTACTTGAAATCCAAATTACACAAATTGAAACTACAGGGAGAAAACAGCCAACGAAAAACACCAAACAACAATGTAAATTTTTACATGAACTAGTAGAATTCAATTTGGTTTTTGTCTCATTTTTATGACTGTTCTTTAGGTTTTTTTAAAGTCTGAGTGAATTAGATTCCAAAAGGCTTGCTAAGGAGATATTTTAACTACAGTGATCCCCCATTACTCGCTAGCTGTTGGGTCTGGCCCTCTTCACACGAGTCCTGGAATCCGCGAAGATAGCAAACCCACTAAGTAGTCAAGGATGCCACGCCCATAGCCACACCGCCTCCCCTAATAAGGTCTGGAGGACGGTCCTGAGAGCGGGACTTGTCTCAGTCACCTGGGGGCTGCCCGACATGGCTGTGCTCTGGTGAGGGAGCCAGGCGGCTGCTGTGTTTGGTAGCAGGGCGAGCTGGGTAGGCAAGCACCGGGGTGGGCAGGAAAGCACTTGCTACGGTGGGCACAGCCCCCGGGCTCCACCGGGCCCCAGCCACAGGATCTGCCTGACTGTGGGCACAGAGGAGGAGGGGTGTGGCAACTACACTTCCCGAGCCTGCACCGGGACCAGCTCGGGGAATGCCCATGTATGCCAGGAGCCGTGGGAGGTTTCCCCACACCAGTCATGGCAGAGGGTCAGAGGTGCAGTCCCAAAAACTGTTTCAGATTGGGGTTATGACAGTGCAGCCGGCCGGCCCCGGCCCCGTGGCAGTGGCCACCCTGCACTGGCCCCAGGACCGGCCTGACTGTGGGCACACAAAGGGCACCGCAGGGGTGGGGGGTGAAAGGTGCCCCTCCCGCTCTCACGCACAGACACACACAATGGCAGCCCCATCACCCCGTCTTGTAGTCGGGCGGAGGTAAATTCCAGCTGTGCAAAAACACACATTTACACTAAACGCATTCCGGCCACGCCATGGTGGCTCCCAGCTGGGACCAATTTACATAATCCTGAGCAGACTGGGTTTGCAGTAGATTCTGCGCACAGGCCAGGTCCCACAACTCGCTGGAAAATCAGCAGCAACTAATCGGATCCTGCAAATTATGCATTGTGACTATACATAGGATCACTGTATTTCAAATAATTTTGGCTCTCAGAGATTGCCATAATAAGTGGAACATCTCTATGGCAATGAAAAAAATGGCATAATAAAGAGCATCTGCCCTGGTTGGAGTAGTGAAACATCTGGAAATGTTGAAAAATCTAAGATCTTTATCAACACAAAGAATCCAGTAAAGAAAAAATCAGGTTGAAATTTGTCAAATCTGACAGAGGCCTATGATTATAAGTTTGGGGAAACAAATTTTGGAAGTTCCCAAACCCCTCTGGGACTTCCCAGAAGTCCCAAACCCCTCTTGCTATATGAGTTTAATTCTACTAGATGTTTTTAAACCACATTAAGGAAATTAAATTTCTAATGCACATATGTATCAAATCAAACAGGTCCAGGGAATTCTTAATAAAATATATGGACTTTAGTATTGTTTGTCTGAGTGGAGTTTAAAGAGACTTCAAAGTGGTTTTGTACAATAAAGACCAATAAATAATAAGTTTCTACCCTTTCTCCATTACAGGTCTCCCACTGAATACCTGTCTTTGATGCAGCTGATTCAAAGTTATTGCTTTTAAAGGTCTCTTACAACCCAGACTATATTATGTTCCTATGATTTTTCTACCAACAAAGTGTCATTAAGGGATTTTTTTAACACACTGAAATGCATCTTTCTCCCTGTCATT
This sequence comes from Pitta sordida, assembly GCA_013390025.1. NCBI lineage: Eukaryota > Metazoa > Chordata > Aves > Passeriformes > Pittidae > Pitta > Pitta sordida. The sequence goes on from WEKX01013157.1 coordinate 189,049, forward strand.
GCAAGACTGGTCCAGTTTCCATTGAAGTCCATGGAAAGATTCCCTTTGATTTCCATGGAGATTGGCTTGTTTCATATCAGCTTTATATTTCTTTGACATTCACACAAATCAGGGAAAAAACCTACTTACAAAGGCATAAACAAATAGAGAGGAAAGTCTACAAATTTTAATAATCACTGAAAAAGTACCTTCAAGGCCATACTTTACAAATTACTATTACATATAACTAGGGGTCAAGTATTAAGACAATATTAATTAGTATCTCAGCACTTTTAATTACATTTTAAACATTTAAACATATATTTTATACCATAATACTGTCATAGAAAAATCATTTACTTTTCTGTTTTGAAGCTGAAATTCTCAATTAGAGAATTTCATACAAAGTAAACTTTTCAAAGTGAATGCGAAATTCCACTCATTTTCCGGTTGTTCCTCGCTGCTATGCTTACAGGATTTTCTAATTATCCTGTTAAGATGTATTCTTTTTTCTAGGTACTTTGCAGCTTATATTTCCCTTAAAATTAAGACAGCACATGAGATTTAAACCATTCTTTTTACTTTCCACATTAACAAATTACTGTCATTGTGAGTGAAGGATTTTGATTCAAAATCATGAGAAAACAGAAGATAGAGAATAGAACAGGAAAATGGGCAACAGTGCTTTGTAGCTGTAAGTTCTTTCCTTCGGCAGAAGCCATCTATTTTCATGGCAGTTCTCCAATAGATACAGATACAGAACACCAAAAAATGAGCAGCAAAGGTGGGGCTGAGTTTGAGACTGATTTTCACAACGCAAAGAAGAAAATCAGACCCACGTCTGACTCTAATTAATGCCTTAAAAATCAAAACCATTTAAAGTTTATTCTCTCTACCAGTTTGAAAGTGGGAGACCCTTGGAAGACATCCCATTTAAACAGCAGCCGTACGAACGGGTTGCACTTGTATGGAACCAAAGTCAGTGCTTCCTTCCATTACTGTTTCTTGTCATATAACAAGATTAGATTTGAAAGACGTTGAAATAGTCCTGATGATTGTTGTCACTGAATGCTCCTTGATGGCTGAACTATAAGTTTACCGATTTTTTTTTCTGTGCAGTGAATAACTACATAAATTAAATAAGCAAGATACCAAGAGCGGAATTAATGTGCTGCTTTGCTGATAGTCTCATGAGGGATAAAAATGATGATTAAACAGACATACACACTGTACTATTCAACTCCTGTGTTTTTCCTTTCAGGTTTGGACTACCACACCTCTGTAGGGCAGCACAAGGGAACTGAAGCTGTTCTGTGGAAAGACGGAGGATTTTAGCCTCCAGGACTGTGATTCAGACACATTTTTCAGCCACTGAATTCAACATACACATTTAATTTAAATCTTTTAAAAAAAAATCTGAATAGTCCCATTCTAGAACAGACTTAGTCAGAAAGAGGCAAAACTGCAGAGACTGTGCAGCTGACATGGCCAAAGATCCCATCCCACTTTAAATTGTGACTGAGGAAGCCATCAGACTTTTGACCTGTGTGAGCTTAGGCTACTTGACTGCACAATTTCTCTTGTAGCTGAAACTGTTTCACTGCCTCTCTTCTGCTTGTAGGTTCATTAGTCTGAGGAAGCTCACATCACAGTAACTATTTTTGCACAAGGAGTTGTATCTGCTTAGAGATTTAAATATATCTGATCTGGACCTGATTCCCAAGAGATTCTACAATTTAGCAAGAACTTCTAGTCACTTTGATATAAATCCCTTCTGTTATGGTTTAGGGGGTTTTCTGCTGTTCTGGCAGCGAGGGGGTTAACAGCTCAGTTCTTGCCTGAGCTCTCTGTGCTGCCATGGCCTTCAAGGTTATAGAGATAGAGGCGTCTCTGTGAACAACATACTTGGGAGAGAAGAAAAAAAGTTCAGTAGTAAGATGTAGCGTGCCAGCTCAGAACCTGCGTCGGGAGGCTGAGAGATTTGAAGGCCCCCAGGCCCACGAGAGAAGGGGTAGAGATGTTCTTCCAGGCATCCCACTGCTGTTTGTGAATTGGATCGACCATGGTGAAAACCTATGGACCAGAGAGAGAGAGAACCAGGACCGCAGAATCCGTCTAAGCATCTGAGACTGAAGATGGAGAGATAACNTTTTTAAAACCTTCAAATATTAGCATGGCTTTAGCCTTTCCAAAGGCAAGTAATTCCAGGAACAAGAAGGAGAGGATTCCTTTGAGCCTCAAGAAACTGAAATCTCTTAGGAGCCTCTGAGTCTGTTTATGTGTATGATATGGTGGAACATGGTGAGAATTATAATTGATAGCACAGACTGTAAAATTATGGTCCCTTTCTAACTGCTGTCTCTGTGCACTTGATCCATGCAGTATCATATCTCAGGCATACATATTTCTTGCTCTTTAATCTGGAACCACTTTCATGCTCTACACAGGCTCCATCACACATCAGTAGGGCCTATCTCTTCCATGAGGATGTTGTCCAGATGTCTGTAACTTACTGTCTGGGGTCCTCATGAGATACACGATACCTGACACTTGAGCCCAGATACTTATCATCAATGCAGAATTATGACACCAATAAAAATTATTTCAACTTACTGGAGTATATCTGAGTGCTGTTAATACCATAACGTGATGATAACCAACCTCATAATCCACTTGCAAAACTACATGTTACTAACTGACCACAAAGCAGTTTTTCCCATTGTACTATTGTGGAAACTTCATGCCCTGCAGGAAAATAGCTTTGGTTAAAGGGGGAAGGTCTTGAGAACTTTCATGGGTCTGTGACAAGAACAGCTTGTCTGAGTCTAATTTTACCCAACAGTGGCATAAATGAATTTTTAAAACATGATCCATATTCTTAATGTCTAATCCAGGACTATGTGGTTTCATGTAGGGCTAATTCCGTGCAGTAATATATGACTTAAAGCTTTGGATCAGAAAACAACTGACTATCAGTTATACTAAAATTGTGGTGCCTGACAATAGCTAAAATAAACAGAAGAGAAAGGCACACAGGCAAAGAAAAAGACAGATCATCAGTATGCACAGAGTTTTGTCCAAAACACTGAAATTCCCTAAAATATCACTTAAATACTTGGAATAAGGACTATGTTAGTCAGAGACAAATGTCAATTAAAAACTTCATGTTGAGCAACCGCAACAGAAAGAGAAGTTACAGTTGAATGTTTAAAGCAGAAGATTAAGAGATTCATAGCAGAGGCACAAAAATGATGGGGAGCACAAAAACATGCTTCAGCTAGTAGGCAGCTGCTTCTCAGAAACCTGCCCCTTCACTTCATTAAATTGATGCAAATTTCAACAGAAAGAGCCCCTCAGGAAGGAAGTTCTCTATTCACACGTGCTCCTGGGAGGTGGAAGGCTGTGATTTTCTGGATTCTCCCCCCTCTCTTTGTTTTGCCTGTCACAAGGACTTGCCAAACTGGTGCAGCCCATCAGGAAAACTGTGTTCATGTGGGCAAAAGCAAGGCCTGCAGTGACTGAAATAGTGGGACATGTTTTCTTTCAGGGTTACTTCAGGACTTGTCTCTGTTCATTCTCCAGCAGAGCAGTGAAACTTCCTTGCCCATCACGTTGGGGAATCCTGCCCATCTCAGATTTTTCCAGGCATGTATGTCCATCCCTTCTTGCTTTAGGTCACACAAAAAAAATTGCTGGTGACACCTGTAATGGATTAAGGGATGAGATTCTTACACAACTCCAGCTTACTTGCATCCTTTTTTGTGTGTATCACAAACTATCAAATAGACCCTAAATAAATTTATCTCCATTGCACATGTATTCACTTCTAGAGTGACGTAAAATTGCCCCCTGAGTACGCTCTGTAGAGCCAAGGGTCACTCCCATGCTGTCCCCTGATGGCAGAGGCAATGCACTGACTGTTGCCTGTGCAACGTCTTGGAGGACAGACCTCTGAGCCAGCGCTGACCTGGGCACCGTCAGCCCTTGCATGCACACTGCCCCAGGGCTTGCAGCCACAGGATTTGTGTCAGCAGACCCTTTCGCTCTGCCTTGTCCCTCCTGTGCTGCAGTGGGGACAGCAGGTCTAAAGCCAGGGGGACATGCCAAGAAGAGAGGTAGACTCCCTCTGTGAACACCTGCTTTGCCAAGGAGCTGAGGAAATCCTGCTACAGTGGAGGAGAATCAGCAGCCACCAGATGTGAGGGACGACCTCCAGATGTTGGGAGAATGTCAGTCTTCCAAAACTGGGAAAGGTGCTTACCACCATAATGGTGGAGTTTCTTCATGATCCCCTCTTTTCTCGCTTGTTTACTTCTGCCAAAGCAATCAGCAAGTTCAAAGCTGTCACTGAACTCAGACAAGGGGATGATTACAGAGTACAGTAATATTCTCTGTGAAAAACAAAGCACTTCCCATTATGTAATGCAATGTTATAATAAGTTATAAGCCTTCTGCAGTGTGCTACCCACAGCTTGTGAGAGCCTGCTCAGCCAGGGCGCCTTGGCCCTTCATCACATGCTAACCTCATATTTCGCCTTTGGAAGTCTTTAGTCATGTCCCCGAGAGTCGGTGCCAGCCAAGAAGGGAGTCATTATGCTTCCTTGGGTTTCTGTTACATTGATGGTCCAAGTCTCCTAAATGACACTTGTAAGAGAGAAAATGAATCTGTTCTTAGTTTTAGCTGATGAATTAGACAGCCAAATCTATCACTGCCTTTCTCTTAGGTCTTGTGAAATATTATCTGAGGAGATAATCCGCTGTGATAAATAAAACAAAACAAATGAGGTCCTCAACAGATGGTTTCACTATTAAAGTCTGAAATCAGAGCTGAGAAAAACTTTATCTGTAGTGACACAACATCTCACCAAATGCTGACAGATTTTTCCTGTTGTTCATATTTATATGATGAAAGCAATCAACATGATATTTTTCTTAAAAGGCAAACAAGAATCTCAGCCCAGCCTCAGACAAAGTTTTTATTTCCAGATGTTCTTTTCTTCGTAACATGTAACATAAGAACTCTTGCAACAGGGTCAGGCTAAAGATGCATCTAGCTTAATGTCCTGACTTTGGAAGAGAACTGTCAAGGGCATTTCAGAAAACATATAGAGAACATGGCAAGTACACTGAGGTCCTTTGCCTAGTCCAGGCTCCTGAATTCTGGTACCTTTTCTACCTATAGTTATTGTCTTTTTGGTATAGTACCAGTCTTTCACACTAGGCAAACCTAAATTTCAAATATGAAAATTTTAGCAAAAAAAATATGACTTTTTTAGTAAAACTGGAGCAGGCAGACAAAATCATTCTCCAACAAAAAAACTTTCACTGCAAATATTGCTCTTTCACTACAAATGTTGTGTACGTCTCTAAAAAATATTTACCCTTTATCTTTTCAATTCTGTGTCTGTTTTCCTATTTCACTAAGAGCTATATTAATTAAGAGCTATATTCTTGACACTTCTCTAAAAATAAAAAGGAAAATCACTGTTAACCACAAAGGGAAAACAACCACTCTGAAAACATGCGTGATGAGCTATACAGACACATTGATCCAAACACTATGCTCTACTTGGTCTTTATTTGTTACCTGACTGACTCCAACACAGACACAGGTCTCTGACTTTATTCAAAGGGGTCTCTATTTCCAGCATGAGATCCCACACAGTAGCCTACATGTACAAGAAAGCACTAAAAGGCTGGGGGAAGGGGGAAAGGAAAGAAAAGAAAAGAAAAAATTGTTAAGTCTCTTAAAAACACATTGTGAAGCTGGACATTTTAGGTTAAAAATACAAAATAATTTTTTGAACGATAAATTGGTCTTTGCTTATGAATTTTATACTGCTGGAAACAAAAGAAACCACTATGTGCACCTTATGGTAAGGTTTAAACAAATATTAGTTTAAAAAGAAAGAGTGCGGTCTCCTTTATTGCCAATCACAGGTTTACACAGTTAAACAGGGAAAAGTAATACTATAGCCAAAACAGAGTTCCAGAGAGCCCTCCAGAGTCTCACTTGCTGTTCATTGGACTAACATTAGTTATGTTTTTATACCACAAGAATGGATAGGGAGTATTATTAGGCTTTTGGTACCTTTATGATCAGCCTGATATTCAAGATATTTTCTTCCAGAAACCTCCAAGTTTATGTGCAATCCTTAAGGAATATACCAATGAATTGGAAGTAGTAGCAGCGTTTGCAATGAAAAATAAAAAAGCAGGCTTGGGGTCAGTCTAGAAGTAGATATAGCTGTAAAATGTGGTTCAACACATTCAAAGCAACTTGCTGGCTTTCTGCTCCCTGTGTTCCGGGAAGAGAGCATTCTTTGGCAAGTACTTCATTCAGAGGTTTCAATTTATGGGAAAGAGGGTTGCCTCAAAGAGGTTATTTTTCTTATTTGACCAAAGCTTGGTTTTTACCATCATTAGAAATCTTTGCCTAAAAGGAAACAAAAGAGTTCATTTTCAAGACGTTTGTTTTCATCCAGATAACCAGGTGCTCCTAGACTTTTGTACTAAGGCATTCCTAGATCAAAGTGAAACCTACAAAGAATGGTCTTAAAAGTTTCAGTGAATAAAATTACCACCACTTAAGCAGACGTGTGCAATCTTTCTGGACAGCCATACAGATCCTACTGCTGTAGCAGCACACTTGCTTACTGCCCAGGTAAGACAGGGAAGTAAGCTGGCTACATCTTCACACAGAAGGGAGCTCTGAATTGCCCACAGACTGCATCATGCCTCTAGCAGAATTCACTGTTGAATCCATGTTTCATAAGTAGTAACCCAGTGCTTATATCCACAAAAGAAAAGATTATCTCTTAGTTTCACCAGTCTCAAATTGTCTAAAGATCTGGCCCAATACACACTCACAATGAGATTTCCATGAAAGTATAGGGGTTCTGGACCTATCTGGTTTCCTATCCCAGATATCTTTTTTTTTTTTTTTTCCAGGAGAGAGATTTCCACTAAAAGAGATATTGTGCATTTTCCAGTGTTAATGTGCATGTACCAATGGAACATAATTTGCCATAAGGATTTACATGAGGTAATGCCATCTGCATCACATCTCTTTTGCTATGGAGAAAACACTAAAATGTAATTTGAGGTCAAGATTGTAGGGATTAAGATTACTGCTCCTTTTAAAGTAACCATAAAGACAGAAATTTTAAGTGGTCTTATATAATGAAAGGATCCTTATGTCAGGCCATATTTTCAGCACATTGCCTGTTATTGCATAGAAGAGTATTTAAAACCAAAGTAAATGCCCACTGTATTGCAACTTGATGTTTGTATCACATGTTCTTTTTCTGTTTGTTTTTCTTGATTTAGGAATCCCTTCACCTGATCTTAAGAACATTTCAGAAAGCAACATCATATCTTGAATCCAAAGGCAGGATGATTGCTCCTTAAGATGTCTACATTAGGTATATTATAGTTTTGTCACGCGGCCCTCTAAATTTTGCATTTATTTTTGTCTCATCCTTTGAACTAAATTTGATACAGCATGTAGAAGACCTCTAGGCCAGATTTCTCTTTATCAGGAAGAAGACAAGACAAGCTTTCAACAATTCAGCTGGAGATCTGACAGCATAAGGGCTAAACAATCTCAAGAACAGGAAATGCTCAGCAATACCTAAATCTAGCCCTCCACTCTGTGTCTGATCACTGTATTTGTGGCAGTACCATAACTTTCCTACAGCTTTATTTGCCTCAGGGCAAGAGTAGCATCAATTTTATTCTCTGTCTTTGACCCTGCTGACAGTATGGTTATTTATTTCTATGAGGTCATGATATTTTTATATGATATATTTATTGTTGTTTATTTCATTCAGAGCTTGTGCTTAAATCCAGTCCTTTTTTAAGTAATAATGAGCAAAGACTGCTGAAGGAAACAGCGTGTCGAAATGGAGGGTTGGAGGGGAACAGAGTGACTTTTCTGGCTAACTGTCTCAATCTTCCTAGTTGTTCTTATCAGATTGTCTGAGGGTCTCTTTAAGGGGTTTCTATATCCAATTCCTCTCTTAGGTGCCATAACACTTTTTTTTTCTCTAGTGAGAATTAAAAGACTGAAGTTCAATTTGCTTGAGCCAGGTTACAGGTAAATCTGTCTCAATGTGGAACTGAACTGAGGTCCCCACTGAAAGAAAAGGCTCTGTTAAGTGCTCTTAACTAAACTGGTCAGGATCAGGAGCCTGGACTGCAAAGGCATCAGCACATCATCTAGACACTATGTAGTAATGGGACTGCTTCTATATTAATGGGAATGCACATAAGCATGCATAAAAAGACATTTGTAATTCCTGTGTTTGTATGGTTATCCTTTATTTTTTACACGGGCTTTAAAAACTTTTTTCGGACAGATAAGACAAAAAGAGAACGTACAACATTTCATAAAATTGCGTTCTGTTGAACGATCAGAGAAGCTCCCCAGGTGGTGGACTAAGTGGCAAGTTTCTAGACTTTCACATCACTAGTCCACAAACTCCCCATTTGGCAAAGGAGCAGAGACATCTGCTGAAATTGAGAAATTCTTATTAGCTGAGTTCAGGATAGAGAAGCCTGCAGCTAATCAATGACACCACTGCGACTATCATCACCCAGAGCTGCAAGTGCAGCCCAGATGAATTTGGAGGCAGGGTTTCAAAGAGCTCATGATAACAGAGAACAAAACACTAAGAACAAAAAAGATTAGAGACTTTCAGGATCATGGGTCAAAGATTAAGTAGAGGTCAATGTAGTCATAAATAAAAAAATTGATAAATTCTCCCTGATGTGAGGCCTAGTAATGAGAAACAGAAAAGCTCCATATTATACAAATTAAGAGTATATGAAGCTCATTACCTCTTTTTACCTTCAACTATGCCAGCGAACTGGACCAAAACAGAATTTCTACTTCTGGGAATGTTGTCTCTGTACCAAGTAGTCGTACTTGTTGAAAGTGATGATAATGCATAGCTATAGCAGAAACCTCCAACAACTTGAACTTCTAGCACATCTACTCATTTATACTCCAGAACAAATTACTATTCAAGGTATAGTATAGTGGTGGAGCTGTTCTTCTGTGCACACACACGTATCAGCAAGAAGCAGGTGTGACCCAACCTGAGGTTTCAAATGTCATTATGATTTCTGCCAGAAGTTGTACACAAAGAGATGATTTAAATAGTTGAGACAGAAATAAGCTCAAAAGAGTTGAGAACTGGTTTTCAACCATATTTAAGGACTTAATTGTATTTTTAAAATCTTATCTGACTCTGCAAAGAGATTTTTCAATTAAACTGATTCCCTTGTTGCAGGAAAACAACACAACACAGAACTCTGCTGGTGCCTGCAAGTTAAAAGAGGAACATTGATTTTGAAAAATCTCAGCAGTGAATCTGTAGAAAAATAAAAATGGTATTTAAACTGCCTTGCACTTCAACAACTGACTGTGTGAACAATAAGGGCAAGGGTACCAGGGTACCCCATAAAACATTGAGGCTTTTTTACTTCAGGTTATCATGATAAGATAAACTGACAGTGAGATCAGAATAAGGCCTAAATTTTTTTAAGAATCTCTGAATTGATCACTCTGTGTTTTAATCATTACTTATTTCCATGGTTTGTAAAAATCAGCGCTGCTACTAAATATGCCTCATAACTCCTAAGGATACAAATATTTATTGTCTCCAGTCCCAGTACATTACACATTCTGACAAGAATGAAAGTGCTTTCTTTGTACCCTTGAAATGAGGTTAAAGATGTGCTTTTATATACCTTGGGGGCAGGGAGGAGGGAGCGGGCAGGGATGAGCAAAACAGCAAACCCACAGGATCCACTCAGCTGGCTGAAGTACCCTGCCTTCCTTCCCCGGTACCTTAGAGCACCCAAGGGACAGTCGGTAGTTCCATTTGCCAAGTGTCTGAGAATCCTGGAAACCCCTTGAGGCTCCACAAGTCACTGGAAATTCAGTCTTCTCAGGGCACATTTTTACTTCAGAGCCAACATGGTCCTGAGAAGCTCAACCCAAGTCTGGTGGGATTAGACTTTCACCAGGGCTAACCAGCATGAGTGCGGCACTGGCTCAGTGTTACCATCTGGCTTCCAGAGCTTCATGTATTTCTTACAAGGGCTGGCGTGTGCCAAGGGGAACTTACCAGCCAGCACAGAGCTCCGTGTTCATGTGCCCACACTGCTCTTTGCTCCTTGCCCAAGCCCTGCCTTGTACTTGGAGCACCTCATTTAAAAATAAATAAAGACTGACTGAATCGATTTTGCTAGCTTGTAATGACACATGCATGATTACGTGTCTGGCAAATTTTCACTGGATACACATGGAGGGAGTGAAATGTGTAAGTGCTTTTTCCTACTGTGCATATGATGAGGTATTACAGCACTAGGATGCTCAGTTGAAAGCAAGGCTCTGGTTCAAAGGAAATGCAGGTGGTTTTGATTGTTTCTATAGACCAGAATGCCTGCTTAATAAGAACAAGCAAGTACATGCAGAATTTAGAGGATCAACAAACTGTTCTCATTAAAGGCTCTCTACCACAATGTGTCTACAGACACATGCACACAAAATCAAATAAATGTCACAACATAAAAATGTGGACTATCAACTATTGTATTTCAGTTCACTCAGGGATAATTGACGAAGTAGTGCATTCTTTAGTGATGTAATATAAGAAAACTATCTCCTAATCTGGAATGCTATGTAAATATTATGATAAGAAAGTCTAATATATAGTGAGATGCAATTCAGAATGTTTGTGTTCTGTTTACCAAGCCACCACGGAGGTTGATTACTTTGGTCTGCCATTTTTCCATAGATTTTAATATAGCTGGTTAAGTAGTAAAAGATTCTTATTTTTCCACAGCTGCCACCTGCTCAGAGTACAATAGACACTTCTTAACTGGCACCTATTCTTACTGCAAATAAATGCACTGACTACAAGGTGGTCCTAATTATAGGAGACTAGAAGAAATATACTTTTTGGAAGCCGTCCTCTGTTTAAAACCTTTGCCAATGACCTGGAGCAAGTGATGGAGTGCACTGTTATCAAGCCTGGAGATGACACTAAATTGGGGAGAGCAGCTGCTAGGTTTGAGGGTAGGGTTGCCTTTTAAAAAGACATAAATAGGGCAGGAAAATGGGCTAATAGGAACATTATCAAATTAAAGGAGGACATATACAGAGTCCCACACCACAGAAGGACAAGTCCCTTGAAACTCTACAGGCCGGGGACTGTCTGGGAAGATGTGTTCTGGAAGAAGGCTATCTAACACCATTCTTCCAAAATTTTGGCTTAATTCATAGTTCTAGATCTCTACTATTATTTATTTTCTTTGCAGTTTATCTGGTTAGTCTGCCTTGAAGTGTAACATTGGGCTACCAGTGCAAATTAGTGAGAAAAGATTATTTCACTTGTCTGGTAGTCTATACATCTGCTCCTACTTTCCAGCATGACACTTGATTTTTCAAATGCAGTGTTTCTCTCTGACCATGGCTAAATAGAAACATACTGCAGATAAAGATAGAACAAACACACAGGAGTAAAGTCTGAAATTATCTTTTTGCTATACAGTCACACGTCCACATTCATGGCTTATGGGTCTCCTGGGGGTCCCGCGAATTGCCCAATCCATTACCATGGGCGCGCCATGAATATGTGAATAGGCCATGCCCATCTCCCTACTCCCAGCCACCTCAGAGTGCTGGAGAGCCTTTTCGGCACCTTCCCACAGCCTCTCACAGCACAGGGGAGCAAAGGGAAGCATTTCTGAGCCCTCTCCGAGTGGGGAGACACCTAGAGAACCCCTGGGCTTCCCTTCAGCCACTCTGATGCTTCCACTGCATTCGCTGCTGCCAGGCCACTGCCCCCACACATGATTGCATTTCTGCCACAGTGGGGAAGCTCAGCCCAGGGCTGCAGCAGGGCAGGGGATCGGCAGTCCCCACTCGTGGTCTGCAGGTGCTCCCTGGAAAGGTGCTGGCAGGGACAAACATTTGAGAGCACTGCACACTGGGACACCCAGAGGGAGAAGCAGCAGGACACCCTGATTCTGGCACACATGGGCAGGGGGAGCAGAGAAGGAAGCAGAGGTTAGATCCTGCCACAGCCCCTGTGGAGGAGGTTGCAGTACTGCAGAAGTGCTTTCACTGGGGCTACGCATATCACCATGGGCACCAAGCACCAGGCGTGCAGCCCCCAGGGACACAGAGCACTTGGTGCTAGGATTCCACCACAGTTATAGCATATTTCCTACCATCAGCATTGCCTCTGCCACCTGCAGCTATGGAAACAGTAACACAGACACATACATGCACACAGGCAGACCCCACTCACAGTCCACAGGCACTCCTCAGAAAAGCTCTGGCTGGGAGAAACACTGGAGAGTTCATGCTGGGACATGTGAGGGGAGAAGCAATCGAACACCCCACTCCTGGCATGGAGGGGTGGGTGGCCTGGCGGCCTGCCACAGCAGAAGAGGACCACACCGTGCCCCATATTACAGCAGACTTACTTACCCACTCCTAGCATGAGCAGGCCAGCGGCCCGGGCCACCTGCCACGGAGGAACAGGACCACACTGTGCTGTAGCGCCATGGGAGTATAGACTATGTGTTATAAACCTTCTCTGTCACGTAACCTCCACAACACTTATAAGGGAGTAAACTGTGGCTGTCATTAACAAGCAAGAGGCATTGCCCAACCGCCCTGTGGGGGTGTGCTCTGCAAATAGCCAAATAATATACACCAAAATATATTCTGTTAATCTGTGAAGATGCGAATCATTAAGCATGAGTACGTGAAGTATGACTGTATTTGGATTTTGTCTAATATCTTTTAGCGAGGATGAGGTCAGATAACACAGGACAGGAAACAGCCCTTAATGGCAAGGGAGTCCAGGAAGGCTGGACATACTCTAAGAATGAGTTCATGAAGGCACAGGGGCAGGCAGTCCCAATGTGCCGAAAGATGAGTTGGAGGGGCAGAAGGCCAGCCTGGATGAGCAAAGAGTTCCTGAAAGAACTAGGGGAACAAAGGAGGATGTACAGCCTTTGGAAAAAGGGGGAGGTAAGTCAGGGTGTGTTTAAGGAATTTGTCAAGGCATGCAGGAGAAAAATCAGAGAAGCAAAAGCCTAGATGGAACTCAAACTAGCCGTTTCTGTAAAGGACAACAAGAAATGCTTTTATAAATACATCAACAGTAAAAAGAGAGGCTGCAACAACCTTCACTCCTTATTGGATGCATAGTATCTAGAAATGAGGAAAAGGCAGAAATACTTAATACCTTCTTTGCCTCTGTTTTTAACAATAAGACAGATTGCCTGCAGGACAACTGGAGTTGTAGGCTGATGGAAGGAGTAGGAGTGCAATATAACCCCGCCTGTAATCCAGGAAGAGGTAGTT
>WEKX01013159.1:18523-28831 GCA_013390025.1 Pitta sordida
CCTTCATGAGCTCGTTCTTAAAGTATGTCCAGCCCTCCTGGACCCCTCTGCCATTAAGGGCTTTTTCCCATTGTACCCTCTCAATCAAGTTCCTAAACAGCCCAAAGTCAGGTCCACACCCATCTGGCTGCAACCTCCCCGCAGGTAGTTGTAAACAGCAATGAGGTCACCTCTGAGCCTCCTCTTCTCCAGACTGAACAATCCCAGTTCCTGTGATCTAGATGTCGAGGATAGGTTAGCTGGATTATAGGTTGGACTAAATGATCCTCAAGGTCCTTTCCAGCCTTATCTATACTGTGATACCATGTGAATGTAACTATTCTTGGAACGGAAATCAACTTTGTTGGTTTAGGATGATGAAAAATAAATGCACATCATCTATTGAATTTGCTTCAGTATTTCAAATGGCAAAATACTTGCTTTTGCTCAGAAGTTTTAGTTCAGTTTATTAGATGTTTGTGTTACTTCTACAATCAGCATATTTCAAATCAGCTATTGAGGAATTTTCTGGAAATCACCTAAGTATTCTTAAAATTAGGTTTCTTTCCCTTAACATTTTAAAAGCAGCATATAAAAATCTTCACAGGGTTTTTCCACATGAAACACAAATATGAAAAGGCTTCACATGGTACTGCATGGCTTTCTGCAAAGCAACTAAGGGCAGAAGTGATGCCAAAAATTGTGCAATCATGGGTTGCAAAATTTGAATATCTCACTTGGTCTACTGGACCAGAAAGACAAACCCATTTTCAGTAATGCCACTTCTAATACATTATGGCAGTAGAGAAAAACTGAACAGCTAATTTCCCACGGATATTTTCAAAGTCTTAGAAACTGCTGTTTGACACATTCTTCAATTGTCTCTGATACAGACTTCTGAAAGTTCTGTGCAGCCAAAAGTGAGAATATTAACTGAATTTCACCCTAGTCCAACAGTAATTATGATTCTCATAAAATGTATGAGTTAACTTTGTGCAGTATGTACTGTTGATGTGAACAGTAAATAATACTGGAGATTGTAGAGTTCCTGATGGAAAATGCTGAACGATCTCAGCTGCCATTGAAATATGTATATGGGTACTGTAGCCACTCCATGACCTATGGAACTAGTATTTAGCTCTGACTTCTCCCAGTCTGACACAGCTAAGCCATCACACCAACACTGGATTGGAACCTTCCTATTTAAACAAGTTTTCACCTCCAGTGAAAATTCAGGGAACCCATGGAGGGAGTTGCTATTTCACACACAGATGTATAGTCTAATTTCTCACCACATCTTTGGAACAACACATGAGCTTGCAGTTTTTCAGATCAATTGTTTTAATGATTTCCCATTGACAACGTTTCTGCAGTTCAAAGAAAGTAGTATGGGATACTTCTTGATATACTCTATAATGAAGTAATGTCAAGTTAGACATCTTTTTAATGTACCTTTTACTAACATTTCCCCCTCATCCTGGTTTTCATTCATTCCCTTACCTATAATAACCTATTGTGCTTCATCTTTACCTGGACAATTTTCAATGCCTTTCTCGCTTTTCCCTTACTAGTTTTTATTAGGTTAAACTACCTACTTCATCTTTTCACTTTTCTCACACTGTATCTATTCTGCTCTTTTCTGTTAACTTCTAAGTTGGCAACATGGGCAGACTACATCAGGCTGAACATCTTCCCTAGTTAGTCGTCCCTGGTTATTTGCCTTGCATCATTTGCTGGTGGGTTAGCAGGCTTCACTAAATACCTAATAGGCCAGAAAGCAAAGCTTCAGCTAAAGTACTCTGTGAGTATGGACTATAAGTACAACTTCAGCAGCAAGCTATCACTACACCATCCCGAATGCACTAGGGTTATTTTGTCTCTGAGCTTCCTTTCAGGATTCTCTTGAATATTAACCTCTTTGGTCTTTCACATTGAAATCAACAGGCAAGAGGTTTGCAAATGTGCTCTGATTTTATTATGTGTGATGGGCTATAAAGGATTTTTGTTTGCCAGAGATGCTGCCTCAATTAACAGCTTCCAACATACTCCATGGAAAACAAACACATACACAACCACAGCTCTGCATGTCTGGGTTGGTAGTCCATAGAACGCAGACCAATGTTGGCAATATGTAATGACAGGACAGTAAAATGAGCAGTGACCATGTATGATAGTAATGGACTTTTTACTCTGGAAGGCTGGGCATCTGCCTTCAGACGTATCTACACCCCTGCATATATTTGTGTGGAAGAGAACACAACTTCCTTAAAGCAGATTCTTTAAGCATGGTGTGATGTTAATAACAATTAGTTTTGAACAACAGATATTTTCTAAGGTAATAAATACAGACCTTGGTAACTGTAACCTTCAGTACTCACACAGGCAAAAGACTCTCAGGAATGACTGTGAGACTGTATAGTTAAATATGAACCAGGGTTTTGTGATCAGGCAGCAAACAGAACCAAAGACTTGAAGCATAGGAAGGAATTGCAATGTTACTCCTACAAAATGTAGAAGAAAGTTTATAAGTATGCTGCATTACCAGTGTTTGTTTAAACAATAGGCTTCCAACTGCCTTTCATGGCTTTCCTTGGCCATATCGCAGGTTTTAACTTTGCACACATGAAAATAGCAACCAATGGTCTGTTTTTCCTAACAAAAATCTAAAGGATTGAATGCAGCTTGTACTGTGGTTGTTTCTCTTTTACATTCTGTTGGTAAGAGAGCTGTATGTCAAAAAAAATTTGAAATCCATTGCTTGAGACGCTTGATGTATAAAAGCTTGTGCTCAGTGGATCAGTCAAAAGCCAAGGTTTACAAACAATCTTTAAATACTCTTATTAGGTCAATCTTAGTTTTCCTACATAAAAGAACAGTCTTTTTGGGTGACAACATCAGATAAATAATTTTCTGAAGAGTATGTCCATGTTGTTCATGACTAAAATTTCAGTTAATTTGAAAACTGTTTTCTAGCTTATGTTTAAGCAGAGAAAGGACATATGTAAAAGTACCCTTAAAGAAAATTTATGTTTAGTACTATTCAGCTGATTTTTTCCACAAGTTTTATGTAACGTTTGTCATATCTCTTTCCTCTTTCTGTTCAATAAAACTTAAGTCATATAATGTCCTGTCTGTTCCACAACATAGTAAACCCCGAATATTCAGAATTGAAAATTAGGTATTGGCACTGCATATTTACTTTCAACCTTTTCTATTTCTGATAATTTATGCAGATTTTAACAGAACTCGATGCTGTAATTGTTTTCTCTGATACAGTTTCAGTTTCTCTGTTTATTTGAGAAGAGAAAGAGCTGAAAACTATGTCAGTAGTCAGATTTTTTTGATGAAAGCATGTAATACTCCTTATGCATCCCAGTTTGCCTTTAATTGCTACCAGTCTGACAAACCCATAGATGTGCCCTGTTTTTACTCGCAAGGTAACACTTTCAATCTGCAGTATTTAACTGTTCCTTTGTGCAGATTAAAACTGCATTTCCATGAGAAAATTACTGTAATGCAGTTTTTCTACAAGCTTGCACTGGGGATGGTGTTGCAAGTGGAGTCAAAGGGGTTAAGCTAGACTAATCACCTTCAGAAAAATGTCCAGTGTTCAACCCAATCAACTGGCCACAGTGGAATATAAAAAAAATCTCCAAACAAATCTGGGATTTTAAGCATCGTTACAGTTAGGTTCACTGACAATCATAAAGGTGAGCACAGGGGAGGGATTAAATAAAAATTAAATAACTTTTATATGAACAAAAATCACTGTGGTTTGCAATAGCTCTGCTGCCCTACTTTGTAGATTGCAATATACTCTCCTACTACACGAACACAAAAGGCACAGTTAACATTTCATTAGGAGAACAAATAGTGATGCTTTTTCATGTGTTGAGGATAGGGGACATTCCACTCCTGATGATTTTTACTCCACTGTTTCTATGATGGTGTAGATGCATTTTCATATCTACCAAACATGGCTAGGGAGGCAGACACATTTAGTCACAGGGCAGTGTGTGAGGTTGCTATTACACTGCAGGAGAGCAGTGCTGTGTCAAAAAAGATGATCAACTTCAAAAAAATCCTTCACATTCAAAAGGCCACTGTCATTTGTGTTTTAAGCACCACGTCCAGTGAGAAGAAAATGTGGTTCTCTTGAGAGTTATCTACAAAGATAGCTACTGGGTTTGATGCAGCCCAGCAAACACACTACGTCATAAAATGCATATACTGAATAAAAAGGAAAGAGACTTGTAAAACCATCTTATATTTGAAAGTATCTCGTAGAACACACTACTTGAAGAAATAAGACTGTGATAAGATAGCTGACTTTAAAGTTACTTTAACTTTTGTATTTCCCTTTTTTTATACTTTTAACTAAAAGATATTTAGTGAACAAAAATTTTGGCATCACCATCTGTATGTGTTGTTGAATTACTAGCATACTCTGATTATCAGACTACATCTATAACTCAAAATTTAGAATAGCCTCCTCAGTATCAGTACATTTATAGTCTTGATACAATTATGCTGCTATCCTGCTGTGCTTGAGGTAAGTTAGTGATATTCTGGAAAAACCCGAAGAGTAAAAAACCCTCAGGTAGCTCTTGCCGCACTGCTACTGTCTCCTAACTCAGAAACTGAATTATTCTGGCTCATCAGCAACTCCCCATCCTACTTGGACTGTTGGTCTCGAAGCAGGTGGTCTCGAAGACTGTTTACTATCTTCTCCCAGTGAGCTACCATCTTGTCCATAGCTTCAGACTTGGTCAATACTGTTCTGCTTGAACTGCATCCAGAAGTCTCACCTATAGTCAGGAGTTTCAATACTAAAAGGTTTAGTCTACTCTTTAAATAGACTAAAGGACGTGTCTTCCTTGTCAGATTCTTCTTTGCAGTAGGTTCCTGACTCAACGACTATAAAAGGCTCTGCATGCTCCTTTAACTGCAAATAAATCCTTATTTATTAGGAAACACTTCAGAGACTTTTGTTCATCCTTAGCAAAGGCAAAAATCTTTGCATTTCCAGCCAGACTAATGAAATACCTAGAAGTCTGAGTCTCCTGGAAGTTCAGCAGCTTACTGCCACAGACTCTATAATTCCTAACTTGAAACGTCAGATTTTATAGCCACAAGAACAGAGACAAATACTAAATGTGGATGTTTCCATAATTTTTAAGCCCCACTCCACAATCATTTCTGCAGGTAAGGCTTAGATATTTTCTCTTCACCATGGCCTACTTTTTATACTAAGAGAAATACATGCATAGCAAGAGCTACAATACAAATGCCACTTCTTACAAATAATAAGTATTAATTACTGTAAACTCTTTCTCCAAAATCACTTAATTCCTAGAAGTTATCAAAATATATCTGGAGGACATATTTCACATAAGAGGATGATGGTGGTTTAGAGCATTGTCTTTGAAATTCAAGATTTGCCTCATGATTTATTTTAGCAAAGAGATACAGGGCCTAGAATTGATGTTATTGAAACAACACACATGATTTCTTTATAAAATATACTATGTAAACTTCTCCCTCTCCCTTCCACATACACAAAAAAAAAGAAGTTTCAGTGACTTCCTGGAAAAAAGGTATTGTGGTAATTTCACATCGGCTCCCAGATTTTTCTCTTCACAGCAAGTTTTCCAGCTATAGTGTATCACAGACACTTTTGACCAACATTGGCAGGTCTGCAAGCATTTTCACCCTTTATACGTAAACTCTCTTACTTCTTCAACAGTAAACTGCCCACCCCATCCCATCATAGCTTGTAGAAAGCCAGAAGTGTATAGAAGTAGAGGAAGAACTGGAAACTAAGGAAAGATTTCTGCCACCTCATCTTTTAGTTTTCTGCACCATTTTGGTATAGAGGTTAGAATCTCTGTCAAGACTAACCACTTTCTGAATAAAATAAAATAAAATAATGAGGCATTATTTAAAACGAAGGTGGGGAAAACAATATCAAATTTTAAATTGCAATTGTCTTTATGAAATTTTCTCTAAGTCAAGTCAGGGAGTCTTATCCAAACATATTCCCTTCCATCTGGATATCTACTTTGTTTGCTGTATAAAATTTTTCTCATTGAAAAACTAGCAAATTGTTCATTTGATACATTTTTTTCTTGAATTTGCTAACTGAACAAAGTCTGTCATTAGTTGCTATTGAAAAAATGGTACCTTACACTCATTAAACCCATAATTTCCTGGTTTTTTAGTTGAAAACTAGGAGTAATTCATATCTCAATAATTAAGAACATTCTGAAGACTATGGCCACAGCAGTGGGAAAAAATAAGATCCCATCTTTCTCACTGTATATAAAATAGTACTGCTTTCGTTGCCTAGTCAATATAACACATCATCTTAAAAAAAGCACTGAAAACTTTATATGAGAATATGTATACTTTATGATTATTCTTCCTCTTTTCCCTGCCAGTGTGCTTATTGAGCTTAGAATGCTTCATCTTTCTTCCTCTGCACTTTCCTTTTTCCGGTGCCTTTTTTATTTGTCCTTTACAATGGTATGAATCAAAATATATATACAGTTATACCTCCTCCATCGCGAGGAAAGGGACAAGCCAAAGGCCTCGCGAAATGTTATTCTCGCAAAGAACGGCAGGCTGTTAATATGCATGCAGGCCATGCCCATTGCTCCACCCCCCGGAACTCCGAAGTGCTGCGGACAATTCTTTGCTCCTTCCCATAGTCTGTCTTGGCACAGGGGAGCAAAGAGAACCGTTTCTGAGCGGCTGCTGTGACCGCAGCCCAAACCCTGCGCCGCTCCCCTCCCAGCTCCCCGGCCCAGCCTGACCCCGGTGCTCACGCCAGCTCCGGGGTACCCGCACCAGCCTGCGCGTGCTTGCCCCGCCTCCGCAGCAGGTAAGGGGCTCTCTTCAGCATTCTTGGAGCCTGGAAAAACCTTAACTTTGCAACACTGCAACACCCCGTGCACTTATGGTGGGGGGGAGGTAGGGGCAGGGACCAGGGCAGGGACCGAGTCAGGGCTCTAAACGCCACTGCGAGCTGTGGTAAATCACGCGCACCAGGAGAGCCCACCAGGGGCGCGCGCCGGGGGAACCGCGCGCCAGGGGAGCCTGCTGCCAGCACGCACCGGAGCCACCTGCTGGCGTGGGACTGCCGCCCTCCCAGCACACAGCTTGCCTCACTTTCGTGAGGCAGGCTCCCAGTTCAGGGACCGGGGGTACAGTGATGCTATCGCAAGCCTTCCTCCCCGCAGGGAGGGGTGAGTCCCGCCCCACAGGCACCATGTCACCGCCTCTTGGCAGAGCAGAGTCAAACTGTGCATGCGTCAGGCAGCTGGGCTCGCAGACGGCTAAATCATATTTGCGAAAAAATTGCTTCGCAAATGGGCAAGGTCGTGAAGGAGAAGTCGTGATACAGAGAGGATTCACTGTAACAGTTTATAAATAGCATTTGTAATTTGGGGTGATAAAAATGTGGTGTTTAATAATAATAACATCTTATATAATTTACAATAATCTTCTTTACTTCTGAAACTGACACCCAAAATATGTGAGATTCTGGAAGAAAAAAAACCTCACTAAAGTGGTTTTATTTTCCTGTGCCTCATAATATCAATTTTCTCAGATTAAAAAAAAATTTACAAACCTTTTCTTATCAAATCAATATTCTTTAAAATCTATACTACTCTAGTCATTGTTGCACGTACTATACCAGTGAAAGTGCAAGATGGTCAATGGCTCAGTAATATTTCATCCTACAAATACTATTTTCATTACTGGAAGAGTAGAAAAAAGTAGAAACTTACTAGCTCCTTTTAGACTGTACCAAAAATAAAGTCTCATCAAGGAAGGAATATACAGGAAGCAGTATCTTCTGAAAAGCACATGTATGCCTTTTGCCACTCACACAATTGTGGTACGAGCCAGTTTCTTGGGTTGATTTCTCATGCTACACTGAGCACACCAGTTTGCCTTTCTGCTTCCATTTGTTGCCCAGTAAGCTAAAGATACTATTTCTTGAAAGCCTTATAGACAGGAAGCATCATGTCTAAAGTGTATGACTTTAGTTATACAATATTAATGGAGTTATTAATAATTTAGATTGAACTGACTCTTAGGAACACTGTCTGAAATCAGAACATAGTTGTTGCAGGCACTTCACACAGAAATACAGAGACTCAGAGCTCCGACTAGTCTAGACTGAATAGAAAGACAAGAAAAGGTGGAGAGCAGGAACACAAGTTTGCACTGACAGCACTAAAATGAATATTAGAACTCAGTGTTCATTTATTTCCATTGGTGTTTTATTACAAAAATGTTATCTTGCAATCTGATCTCTTTGTTACCAGCTGTAGCCTGTTTAGAAACACAAATCTGTGTCTCAAATAAAGACACAAATCTGCATCTCAAAACCTGTCTCTCTCAATTCCTTTTGAGTTCACCTTGCTTTCTTCTTGCCAGACACTGTATATCTGGCAGTTGGTTTTTTTGTTACAGGTATTCACCCCCTTAACTAACACACAGTCACATTCATCCACACAGTTTATTTCTAGGACCTCATGTATTGTGTTCTTTGGCTCTGGAATCCTATTGTCTCAGCTTTCTTATCTTAAGTTAGACAAAGGATTGGGGTTACAGTCAGTTTTCAGAGTCTTCTAGTATATGCCCTGGGAACAAATAAACATTACTAATATACTCTTTTTCATTTGCTGTTTTAACAGATCATGGCAAAGTAAAAGCTTAGTCTACAAGAGGAATCCCAGTGGTAGCCGGAAATGTTTCACAGACATACACAAGGCACTGCAGAGTCAGTCATCATGGCAGACACACCATGAAATGTGCTCACATGAAATACCATAAATACGCACTGGTATGTATGGCTTTTCCGCAATTTGATAATTTAAAAAAAATTTCTTCAATACTAAGCAACTCGGCCAAGTAGAAATCTGCTCAAGCGCTCTGCTAGGAGTGGATATGTCATACGAAAGAGGCATACACACACACTATCTTACACAGATACATATACATATAGTATACATACACTCCAAGAAAGGGAATATTAAAACTCATAAAAATGTGGATACATCATTAGTTGCTCTTGAATGAAGGAATTAAAACATGTGATATTTGGATTGCTCCAGACAAAAGTTGCCTAACGACCATAGGATGTGTTTTGCCTACCTAAATTCTGAGATAACAGATTGTACTATCCTGAGAAGAACACACAATTCAGATCATCATTGTATCTCTCATATACCTTGCTGGCATCCAGGCAGTTTCTGTGACAGAAAAAAGCTTGCTATGCAAACTTTACATGGATCCCATATGTCGCCACAGAAACAAGTAAAGCCTATCATGGGTCCCAGAAATAGGCACTGTACATAGTTCACTGATTCTTTAAGCACCTAGTTATTTTCTACACTTCAAGCAAAAAGTAACTTCTCTGTTCGCCTGTTAGCTCATTAGCTTTTCACCTGTCACCTGTGTCCCTTGCTAAGTTTAACTCAGCTGCTCTAATTAAAAAGCGCAGCTGCAGATTTCCACTGAAGTGTGGAGCCTGAAAAAGTTCTTCTGTCAGTTGCAAACTTCAGTTCAGTGTTTCCTTCAGTATTCCTTCTTACCAGGACAAATTCAGAGTAATTCTTCTCAATGGTCAGAAATTCATCTCCATTCATGTATCATTTCTATGTAATAATGAATCAACATCCCCAATTCAATCAGAGTATGTTTGCAAACACCATACACATAGCAGAGTACCATCAGGTACTCCTGAGTATTTATTTGATGATGTATAAAATGGATGTTTTACATTGCCCTCAAACATATCCCTTCCTCATTTGGTATTCATGGTAAAATGATTATCTGCTTAAGGAATCTGAATTATGTTTCACTTGTGTAATTCATAGTAAAATTAATTGCTTTTCAACTGGTCAATCAGTTTTTAGTTGGCAACAATCTACTCACAAAATCTGAAATGCAACACAAGGACAATAAAAACACAAAATGTAGCGAAGAGTCAAAGGTATCTTTCAGAAAAAGTGAAAAAGAAATGCTAAAGAGTCATACCTAGCATCTTTTATATGATCTTTGAAAATTTTAGAAAGATAAGGACTTAATGGATAATGCTTTAAAATATGCTAAAAACCATTCATCATCTTCAAAAACACCAGTAGCCAAACATGACAGAAAGACTTTTTCCGAAGGTTGAACTATGGGTTCAGTATAATCCCCCTGTAATCCAGAGGGAAGTAGTTAGAGACTTGCTGAGTGGCTTGGATCCTCACAAATCCATGGGACCAGATGGGATCCATCAGAGGATGATGAAAGAGCTGGCAGATGAAC
>WEKX01013159.1:28966-39558 GCA_013390025.1 Pitta sordida
ATGAGTGGTTGGAGAGTGGTGAAGTGGAGAGGGATTTGGGAGTAATGGTTGACAGAAAGTTTAGTATGAGCCAATAGTGTGCCCAGGTGGCTAAGAGGGCCAATGGCTTCCTGGCCTGCATCAGAAACAGTGTGGCCAGTAGGACTAGGGAAATTGCTTCCCTTATACTCAGCACTGGTCAGACCATATCTTGAGCACTGTGTCCAGTTCTGGGCTCCCCAGTTTAAGAAAGATACTGAACTGCTTGAGAGGGTCCAGAGAAGGATGACAAGGATGGTGAAAGGACTGGAGAACAAGCCCTATGGGGAGCAGCTGCGGCTGGAGAAGAGGAGGTCCAGAGGTGACCTCATTGCTGCTAACAACTATGGGAAGGGAGGTTGCAGTCAGGTGGCTGTAAATCTCTTCTCTCAGGCTACCAGCACCAGAACAGGAGGACATGGCCTTAAGTTATCCCAGGGGAGGTTTAGACTGGATGTTAGGAAAAACTTTTTCACAGAGTGATCCCACAGAGGAATGGTCTGCCCAGGGAGGTGGTGGAGTCACCATCCCTGGAGGTGTTTGAGAAAAGACCGGATGAGGAACTCAGTGACATGGTCTAGACAACGGGAGGCTCGGATGGACAGAGCATGTGCCCATGGCTTTGGGGTTGAAGGTGCAATCCCTGTGCGGGAGTCGCTTTGGAGTTGGACTTGATGATCCTTGTGGGTCCCTCCCAAGTCAGAATAACCTGTGAACCTGTGACCTAAAATCTTTTAAAAAAATCTTGTCTATGGAAAAACAGTTGCCAACCATGCATCTGAAAATGTGTACTCCACAACTTCCAAGTAGAAAATTGGAGTTTCCAAGGAGGGAGGAAACAGGTGGCTTGAAGTTCAACTGGGTAACTACAGTGTTCAATACCATTTAACAACTTCATAAATGCTCTGGATGATGGGATCAAGCATACCCTCAACAAATCTGTAGACAATACAAAAGTGGGAGGAGAGGTTGAGATACCAGATGACTGTGCTCCAGTTCAGAGAGTACTCAACAAACCGGAGTAATGATCTGACAGGAACCTTACAAATTTCAGGAAAGGGAAGTCCCAAGTCCTGCAGCTGGGGAAGAACAGTTCCAGGCACCAGCACAACCTGGGGCTAAACCTGCTGCAGAGCCAGCAATGTGCCAATACAAAGGCTAATGGCACCCTGAGCTGAATTAGAAGTAGTGTTGCCAGCAGCTAGAGCGAAGTGATCCTGCTTCTCTATTCAGTACTGGTGATGCCACACCTGGAGTGCTGAGTCCAGTTCTGGTCTCCCTAGTACAAGAGAGACAGCGACACACTAGAGGGAGTTTAGTTAACGGCCACAAAAAGGACTGAAGCATCTCTCCTATAAGGAAAGTTCAAGAGAGCTGGGATTGTTTAGTCTTGGAAGAGAAGACAGAGTCTTAGTGTATATAAATATCCAAATATTACTGCACCATTTATTAGTTTAGGGGTATGCTGTTAGCACAGCCAAATGCCTGACGGCAGGTCGAAGTACAAAGCAAGAGTCAAGTTTCTTCAGTATTAATATTCACATAATCACTGAAATCAAAGTAAAGTGTGAGTTGTAACACTGACCTTGACATTTAAGCACTCAGCCAGCCAACCTTTGTGCTGGTTTAACTACAGAGATCATATTAGTTAGCAGAAAGCTAGCTCTAATGCAATTGCATGCGTTTTTACTAGAACATGCAAATATGTAGGGTCAAGACTTCTGAACTACATGCAATCAATTTTTTTCACCTTTGTCTTCCAGTGCTTACCAGGAAGAGAAGCCAGCTCTAAGCCTGGGGCTTGAAAACATATAGAGGTATATTAAAACTCGAAACTGCATATTTCCTATATTTTAATACCTTCTTTCAGCTTTCCCTTATAAAATTGCTCTTTATTACACAATTCCTTACAGAAAATTTTTTTTAAAAAAGTTTTTTTGCTGGAGATTCTTTAGAGGAAGAAAATTGTAAGCATCAAGCAACATGTGAGAAGCTCTAGGTCCATTACTCCTTTGCTTTCTCTCTATTTAAACTCCTGACATTTCAGGTCCATCTGCTAGTACTGGAGTTCTGGTTTCTAGGTCACTGAACCTGGACAATGTGGAGGACTTGCACATAGTCTGCAGTGTGGCAGAGCTCTGCATTTGAAAATTACCAATTTTCTTTGTTGATCAAATGAGATCCTACTCAGCATGAGGTTTTTAAAACCTTGGTACATTATTATGGTGGAGAATGACTGACGTGTTTGGTTGTGGGGATTACAGCCATTATATGAACATGACAAATCAGTATAATTATTTAAAAAAAAAAAAAAAGAGCAGAGAAGGGTAACCCAGACGCTAAAAAAGACTTGGGTTCTGCTCACTACTCTGCTCAGTGATAGTCTCCTTTTTCTCTCAAACTACAGGATCTCATTTCACTCTTGGTTATTTAAAATTATGCATCCTGTACTTTCACTATAGAGCCATGAACTGTCTGTATCCATTTTTACAAAGTGTGTATAACTA
Organism: Pitta sordida; assembly: GCA_013390025.1. NCBI lineage: Eukaryota > Metazoa > Chordata > Aves > Passeriformes > Pittidae > Pitta > Pitta sordida. The sequence goes on from WEKX01013159.1 coordinate 31,492, forward strand.
CAATTCAGAGACCATATCTAGCAAAAAAGAATGTTCTGCTGATACTTATAACTTTTATCTCACTGACAAAAAGATGTACTACTAATTTCTAAAATTCAGTTTTGAAGAAATGTATCTTACATATTTTAAGCAAAGAGGGAAAAATTGCGCTACAGCAGAATTTCAATTATGAATTTCTGTTTATTTTACTGAGCACCTTCTACACTACTAAACAGCTGCATTATTATTTTTACAAAAAGTATTTGTGATTGAGCAGTGGAGATCCACTATGCCAAGTACCAACATTTTCACATAAGTTTACAGAGATAAATTTAAGCACAGATTAAATTCTAACTCACAGCATCTGTATTCTTTGCCTGGGTATTAAAGAGTGGTATCTCCCAGGGTAGACAAGAGAAATGCAATTTTTCCTTCACAATAGCCCTCTTTTTACTTCCTCGTTGAGACTGAAAAACAGCCTCCTTCTGGAGATGAAAACCACAAATATTAAATAACAGGCTTTCACTACATTACCAATGGATGAATAATGGCATTGTATCTTTGAGTACTTAAGCAATAAAATTAGAGTATTAAAATTGGAAAAAATAACTTTTCTCCCATGCTACTAGCCATTTCAACAGAGACAGCCTTTCAGGCCTTATGATGCCAATTGAATAGTACCCTCATCAAGCCATTTGTAATCCTACCAAGGCCACATCTTATTTCAGCTTTCACTAAGAAACAGGCTTCCAGCCTCTTTTAGTTTGGAAAATAGTGATAAAAAACTACCTCATTATTAAATTTAAAAACATACTGTTGATTTGGATAGAAATTTGTATTATTCAAGGTTAGCTTTACAAACAAAATCTCAAGCAAACACTATCTTTTTCTCAAGTCACTAACCAAACACAAAAGACAGAAAATTTTCCTTATATTGCCATATATTCTGTAACATTTACATTCAGAGCCATGGTGAGTTTCTGAAGTGAATGCTCATACTGCTTCTTTTACTAGTTTAGGACATGAACCAGTTTCAGTGAGTATTAATTATAGTACTGTGGGAAAACAGTAAATGGAAAGACCTTTCTCTGTGGTTTCCAAATGTGTGCAAACTCCAAATGGGACCACATGGCTGATGAGTGTAGAGTACGAACATGAAGTTCTACAAGACAATAATATACCTGCACTTTCTTTCAACCATTAAAATTTTGAATTCCTAAATGTGTGTTAGCCTATCGATTTCTTTATACATCTGAATGTCCTGTATTATTTTGAGGAAGATATATACTGAGTAAATTAAATGCACAAATTACTTTTGGAGTAGGAAAAATAAAAATTCATATCTCTGAAGAAAAGGTTTTGAAGACTGTATTGGGTTTGCTGTGTCTGGGTTTCTGGTAGCAGGGGGGCCTATGGGGGAGACTTTTCTCTGAGAAGTTGCTGGAAGTCTCCCTCATAGCAGGCAGAGTTAATGCCAGCCAGCTCCTGGCCGGACCCACCGCTGGCCAAGGCCAGGCCAACCAGGAGAGACAGAGACGCCTCGGTGATAACATATTTAAGAAGAAAAAAAAAAAAAGTTAGAATGGGGAGAAGAAAATGGCTGCCAGAGACAAGCAGTGAGAAGTTATAACAGCAAATGCAGGCACCAAGGCCAGGGTTGAAGGAGAGGGAGGAGGTGTCCCCAGGCAAGTCCTTGCAGCTCGTGGTGATGACCATGGTGAAGCAGGCTGTCCCCCTGCAGTCCATGGAATGGAGAGAACACAGGGATGCAAAAGATCCACCTGTAGTCCATGGAGAGGGAAGCCCACACTGCAGCAGGTGGATGCTGGAGGGAGGCTGCAGCCCGTTGGAGCCCACACTGGAGCAGAGTNGTGGAATAAGAGACGGAGGGGTGGGGGAGATGGTTGCCTTTAAGATGATATTTCTCACATTAAGTTCTGATCTTGTTAGAAATATATTGTTTACATCCCCACTTTGGAGTTTGTTTTGCCTGTGACAATAAAAGATTTCTAATAGTCTTCATTCCTGATGTAGAAAAAACCCTTCCGTTTTTTTTTCCTTTTCCTCTCTCTTCTCCTGTTTGTATGAGGGGAGTGGGGAATGAAGTGAGAGTGGCTGTGGGTGAATCTCTGGCATCTTGCCAGGGTCAAACCACCACAGTTATTCAGTAGTGTCTCAGGACCAAAGTAGTACCTACATGTTAATGCGTTCCCTGCCTCACTCCCCTTTTTATTTACCATTTTTCTCTGGTTTCCTCAGAGTCAGCAGGAGATTCAGGCCGCAAGGACAGTTGTGCCACTTGGAACGTGCAGGGACAAACAGAAATAAAGGGAGAAACTAAGCAGGACCAAAATAAATGTCACATTACCATGGTGGCAGTAACATGTACCACCATCTGTAGGAGATAAAAGAAAGTGCAGTGTGGCACTCCTTGGACCATTCAGCATGCACGGTTTTCACAGTTTCAACCCCATTCATGACAAGTATACTTTATGTAGGGGACTGGTCTAAAGTTTGGCTGAAGTACAATGTCCAAAGTGCATGTCACATTAATACAGGATCTCAGCACCAACTGCCTATAGGCCATCAGATTCTTTCCTAATATAGACTTATTTCTAGTAGAGATATATCTCAGGAATGACTCTCTGCTCAGTAGTCCTATGATGATGCAAGATTCTCTTTAGTTATTTTGAACTGCCTATTCAAGCAGACAAATAGACTTTAAATAAAAAATAAATTTTAAAACTTTTGTGTTTTCCTACTCAGTGTCTGTAACTACTTGTACATTATTTTAATCTAAATGTGGAGAAGAGTATGTATGCGCATTTGTTTATGTGAATTGTTTTCTGGATCATCTTAAAAAGTGTAAGTCAATTCTAGTCTTATGACACACAAATCAGATTATTCACTGAACAACAGAGAAAAATAAATGCTTTTACAAACATCAGAAATTGTTCACTAAAAGGACAAGAAAGGAAAATGAAACTGATTGCAGTAGTTCACAGCTCACAGCAAATTTAAATTTAAAACTTTTCCAAATAGGGAAAAATCTGTGAAATTGAAATTAACACTGCTTGTTTCTCTTTATTTTGAAGTTATCCATACTCGGGTCAGGGCATATAGAACCCCTACTGTTCACACTCACAATTTTTTTTTCAAGTCAGAAGCACAATGTGCCTGAAAAGTAAAGCCACATAAGAATGACAACTGAAAAAATACAAAAAGAGTAACTCTGTAGATGTCTTGCGTCTGGAAATCAATCATGTAATTTAACAGTTATGAGCAGGAAGAGGAGGCTGAGGGGAGACCTTATCGCTCTCTACAACTACATGAAGGGAAGTTGTAGTCAGCTGGGTGTCAGTCTCTTCTCTCTGTCTACCAGTGATAGAACAAGAGGACACAGTCTTACACTGTATCAGGGGAGATTTAGACTGGACATTAGGCGGAACTTTTTCACAGAGAGGGTGATCTCTCAGTGGAATGGGCTGCCCAAGGAGGTGGTGGAGTCACCGTCCCTAGAGGTGTTTAAGAAAAGGTTGGATGAAGTTCTTGGTGGCATGACCTAGATATTAGGGTAGTGTGTTATAGGTAGGATGATGTGTTGGTAGTAGGATGGCAACAGGTCAGGTTAGGTAACAGGTCTGACTAGATTAGATTAGGTAACAGGTGATAGGTTGGACTTGATGATCTCTATGGTCTTTTCCAACCTTACTGATTCTGTGATTCTGTGTGATTCTGTAATTAAGAAAAGCTGCTAATAAAAAATCCTCCATTAGCTGAATACTCAGAAAATGGACTCAGTCAGTTTACTGAGCAATTTGTATCTGCATATAAAGCAAGCAAAGATCAAAGTTAAGTAGTTATTTAGGCAAGTTTCCAAACATATACAGTTATACAACTACCTGCGGGGAGGTTGCAGCCAGATGGTGTGGACCTCTTCTTCCAGGCTGATGACACCAGAACGAGAGGGCACGGCCTCAAGCTACGCCAGGGGAGGTTTAAACTTAATGTTAGGAAGCGTTTTTTCACAGAGAGAGTGATTGCATATTGGAATGGGCTGCCCAGGGAGGTGGTGGAGTCACCGTCCCTGGAGGTGTTTAAGAGAAGACTCGAAGAGGAGCTTAGTGATAAATCTAGCCCCAGGGAAGTGCCCCATGCCAGTGGGGCTGGGCTGGTCGTGGCAGCAGTGGGCCAGGTGCTGTGGGCTGGGACTCGGCAGCAGTGGGATGTGACCATGCTGCCACTGCCACCGCGCCAGGAGGAGACTTCTGCATATGTGCATATGTGCATATGCCAGCTGCTGCAGTTAAAGTGAAAAACTCCTGACTCTCAGGCTCCTCACTGCCTTTAAGGACCACAGGATGTTGCAGTGTTCCAAAGTTGCCATATTTCTGGGAATAATTTGCCATATTAATGTCCGGCTAGTATTCGCGGATTAAAGCTTTCATGGGACCCTCGGGAGACCTGTAATCCATGAATCCAGAGGATTGACTGTATTATCAAAACTGATCAAGTCACATTTTGACCCACCAAATATGACCACTATCACCTAAGCCTTTTATTCACTGCTCTTAAAACTAGTGGTTTTGAATAGTGGGAGGACATTTTGTATACTTAGTTGGTCACTCTAGTATTAGGGTCTGAACTTAAGATGGACAGTCTCTCATCTAATGAAGTACAGTAATCCCATGAAAATCTCAGGGGGTTGGTTCCGGAAGGATGCCGCAACGAGCAAAATTCGCACAATGAAGGTAAGTAGGGTAAAGACATAGAATGTCCCCCCCCCAAATGTGTTGAACTTCTGAATTGTGAACCGCAAAGTATTGACAGATTACTTTATTTTTTCCTGTTATTAACTGGATGGCAATTTAATTAGAATAAATTGCTATATGGGGTATAGAACATACCAAGTTTGGATTTTTTGAACTGCTCTTTTTCTTAGTTGTTTATTAAGCTGCTGTTCACAAAGTTATTAAGCTGTTCTTAGAACTCCGCCTGAAAAGGCTGAGTTAGAAAAATTTTGAGAGCTTAGATGAGTCACACAGAATCACACAGAATCACAGAATATTCTGAGTTGGAAAGGACCCACAAGGATCATTGATTATAACTTCTATGTGAATGCCCATACAGTGATGGAACCCAAAACCCTGGCACTAATCTCAGGGTCATGTCATCATATTTTTTTGTAAAATATAAAAACCTAACTCCCTATCCCGTCACCCCATTACCTAGACCATGTCAATGAGTTCCTCATCCAGTCGTTTATTAAACATCTGCAGGGATGGAGACTCCACCACCTCCCTGGACAGCCCATTCCAATGAGCAATCACTCTCTCTGTGAAAAACCTCTTCCTAACATTCAGTCTAAACCTTCCCTGGCATAATTTAAGGCCATGTCCTCTTGTTCTGGTGCTGGTAGCGTGAGACAAGAGATTTACACCCACCTGACTACAATTTCCCTTCAGGTAGTTGTAAACAGCAATGAGGTAATCTCCGAGCCTCCTCTTCTCCAGTCTGAATGGTCCCAGATCCTGCAGTTGGTCCCCATAGGGCTTGTTCTCCATTCCTTTCACCATCCTTGTCACCCTTCTCTGGACCCTCTCAAGCAGTTCAACATCCTTCTTAAACTGGGGAGATCAGAACTGGACACAGTACTGACCGGTCTGACCAGTGCCAAGTACAGGGGAAGAATAACTTCCAGCTACACTATTCCTGTACAGGCCAAGATGCCACCTGGGCACACTACTGGCTCGTACTAAGTTTTCTGTCAACCATTACTCACAAATTCCTCTCCATTTCACCACTNTTATAACTTCTATGTGAATGCCCATACAGTGATGGAACCCAAAACCCTGGCACTAATCTCAGGGTCATGTCATCATATTTTTTTGTAAAATATAAAAACCTAACTCCCTATCCCGTCACCCCATTACCTAGACCATGTCAATGAGTTCCTCATCCAGTCGTTTATTAAACATCTGCANGGCCCTCCTACCCTCTGGCAGTTCAACATTTGCTCCCAACTTGGTATCATCTGCAAACTTGCTAATGGTGGACTCAATTCCTTCGTCCATGTCATCAATACAGATGCAGAGCCGCAGCAGGGAATGCAGTGAAGATCACGCCTGTCCCACCTGGGCAGTCTCCAGGGGGACAAAGGCACCGATGCTTGTAAATGTTTTTTTTCTCTTAAGTTCTCACTCTGCTTTGTTTCCCCACCATGCAGTTAACAAGTTAAAACATTACAGTGTACAAACGGTATGTACCTTTCTTTGGTTTTCTTAACATACGTTAACTAAGACAAGTACTCTGATTAACATTTCAATATACAAGCGGTTCTGGCTGCTTTGTTGCTGAGTTGCATCACCACAGTAACACTGCTGCCAAGAGCAGCTGGCTGAGCAAGACCCTCTCTCTCCATACAGGCTCCACGACCCCACTACTCCAGCGTGAGCAGGGCAGGGGCTGAGGCTGGCACTGCCTCGCAACCATTGCCTTGCCAAAGGATGTTGTGCAGCCAGCCTCAGGAAGCTGGTGCAAGCTCCAGTGTGGAGCATAGGCTTTGAAACTCCACTTTAAATGTGTGTGCTGCAGCAACACACGTTAAAGTGAGGTGGCAGCTCCAAAGGGAAGGATCGCAGCAGTGCTAACCTCCCCCTGCCTCCAGAGAGAGGAGAGCTCAGAAGTACATCAGCACCATGGTGCCTCCTCTGCTCGCTGCAGCTCCCACTGCGGCAGGAGCCAAAGCCTGGGACTTGCTTCCAAGGTGGCGTGGGCTCAGGGACCCCTTTATCACAATTCTTAAGGACTCCTCTGGCAGGGATAAGTCAGAGAAGACCCCCTTCACTCCCCTGACCACTCATATCTCCCTCCAGCTATGCACAGCTGCCCCCAGCCGCTGCTGTGCCATGGCAGGCGTGTCCCTTGGAAGGAAACATGGAAAGGAGGACTCAGAAATATACATACAGCTCTGCGGTGCCTCCTCCACCCGCTGCAGCTGCCGCACGGGTCAGAGGAGACCCCTTTCTCCCAAGTGCATGAGGAACTTCTGGGAACATCCTGCAGCTGCCCTGGAGCTGACGGGGTGGGGGCAACTGGGGCCAAATTTGCATATTCATGAGGTACTGTTCTGTGCAGATGGAGGGCTTCACGAGGCGGTGAGAAGACCAGCAGTACCACAATATTCGAGGCCTGACTCTATATTGCTTTCTATGCTGATGTTCTTGCTATGATTGGCCTTATTACATTTAATCAAAAACATTTACAGATGCAAAAGTCATGAAAACACATTGGTTCCATTTCCGTTATCAAGGACACAAAAAGATACTTTTCCAGTAAAGTGAAACTTACAGTCTTGTGTTTCTGTTTTACTGGCAGTATTTTCTTTACATATACATATATTCATTTGAACTGATGGATACAGAGACAAACCATTATGACTACGTGAATAGCAAAAGTACAGTCTTTTCATATTTTTTAAGACCATTAATTTCTCTCATAAACACTGAAATGTATCACCCACCATTTTGTTATGGGCACACACTTCATTCTGTTTCTTTGTAGTCATTAAAAACTTTATACATCAACACAAAGCCCACTTTCAGCACTTTTCTAGCCACAGGTAAATTGAAAGTTACCTCATTGAAAAGAATATCATGACAGGTGAAAAGAATAATGCCTAGGAACCCTTTTCACAGAATCACACAGAATCACAGAATATTCTGAGTTGGAAGGGACCCACAAGGATCATTGAGCCCAACTGCCAAGTGAATGCCCATGCAGGGATCAAAACCGAAACCCTAGTGCCATGAGCATCATGTTTCATCCAAGTCAGGGTCATGTCATCATGGTTTTTTCCTTCCTTTTTCTTTTTTTTCACAACCAACCCCCCATCACATCATCCCATTATCTAGATCATGTCAATCAGTTCCTCATCCAGTCTTTTCTTAAACAAGATTTACAACTACCTGAAGCAAGGTTTCCCCAGTTTAAGAAGGATGTTGAGCTGCTTGAGAGGGTACAGAGAAGGGCAACAAGGATGGTGAAAGGACTGGAGAACAAGCCCTATGGGGAGCAGCTACGGGAATT